>JASGAU010357944.1:0-13105 GCA_030220045.1 Australoheros facetus
GAACACATACTTTAAGAAGTGGGAGGGAAACAGGAAGAAGGTGCACAGAGGTGGACTATATCTCATTCAGAAAGTGCAATCTGAAAGAAATAGAGACTGCAAAGGAGTCAAGAGACTGTCAAGGGATAACCTAGCTAGGCAGCATCAGAAGTGAGTGAAGGCAGAGGCAAGCATTGAATGGTAAAAGTTGAAGATGGAAGAATGTTACACAGGAAGAAAACAAAGTTTCTTAGATGATTTTTTTTTCTTTCTATCCACTTGGTGTGCAGATAACTGAATGATTTGAAACAGGCTGTAGGTAGTAGTGAAAAGTTAGCAGATGACTGGAAAAGTGCAGCTGGTGATGGTGGAATTACATCAGGGATCTGCTCTGAGCCCATTTTTGTTTGTAATAGTGCTGGACAGGCTGACTACGGAATCCGAGAGCGGCCATGGTACGTATAAACTTTTTTCTGATGGTTTTCTCGAGATAACGAGTTAGATAACGAGTTAGATAACGAGTTAGATAACGAGTTAGATAACTCGTTATCTCGAGAAAACTGTAATCGTTATCTCGTGATAACGAGATAAATAACTCGTTATCTCGTGAAAACGAACTTTGTTTGTAAGGGGATGATTAGTGTGTGTTAAACCTGATTCCTTTCTTCAAATTCTTTTCTTCAGTCCGAGTCCGTTCTTGTAAAGGTTTTAAGAACACTGAGAAACTGATCATGATCACTGAGCATTAAAGAAAGGATAATCATCTTGTGATCTCGAGAAAACCATCTGTAAATTAAACCATCTCGAGATAACGATTACCGTTTTCTCGAGATAACGCGTTATTTATCTCGAGAAAACCATCAGAAAAAAAGTTTATACATACCATGGCCGCTCTCGGCTTCCATAGGCTGACAGATGAGCTCCAGCAGGAGTCTTTGATGTTTGCAGATGACACTGTGATCTGTAGTGAGAGTAGAGAGCAGATGGAAGAGAGCCTTGAGAGGTGGAGGTATGCACACAACGTGATCACACAACGTGACTGCTGTTAACCTCACAGTTAACCTCAGTCTTATACAACAAAGAATGCTTAAGCCTAATTAAGCCTAATTAAATCTTAATTAATAAAAAAGGAGTGGAAAATTTGTTTTGTTTTTGTTTTGGGTTTTTATTGTTTGGGGGGGGGTATTAAAAAAAACATTTCAAGTTAAAAAAATTCCTTTCAAGTTGTCTGTATATGTATAAAAGCAAGTAACTGTAGCGGTAGCCTAATTAGCGGCACCATATTGCCACAAGCATTGACTCGTTTGCCTTTACACATGTGAACTTGAGTGACATCCCATTCTTAACCCACAGGGTTTAATTTGAACCTTATGTGTAAGTTCAATTTTTACTCCTCTGTCTGCTTTCCTGGGTGTTTGGCTGCTATTATTCTTCACATCACTTCTACTTTACCATGCTGTCAAACTCAAAGCTGACATTACTGCTCTAGTCCAATCATCTTTCTGCCCGCCTTCTTCAAGCCAATCAGCCTTCACTCTGCATACTTACAAATCTTACAGCTTACCTGTCATTCTCCCTTGCAAATTAATTTATGCAACCCACCTCCTCCCCATCTCCACCTTACCCAAGTCACTCAGTGGTCCATCCAAGCCTCCATCTTTATCTTCACCACTGCCAGTGTCTACACTCTGGGAGGTCCTGCCTTAACTCCTATTATCACTGGAATTTCATTCTCCCATGACGGGCCATCAGTCTAATCCCCAAACTGTTCCCACAAAGTTGGGAGCATGAAATTGTCCAAAATGTCTTGGCATGCTGAAGCATTAAGAGTTCATTTCACTGGAACTACAGCAGTGCTGGCATAGTTACCTTGAAAAAGTAACCTGATTTCTGATTACTTGTTTTAAAAGTAACTTACTTACTTTACTGATTACTTGATTTTAAAAGTAACTAAGTTAGATGACAAGTTATTTTTTTAGTTACATTCAACAGCTGCCGGTAACACCCCCCACCACCTCAACATAAAAATGACAACCACGAAACGAGGGAAGGTCAGCCGTGTTTAAGGGCAGCATTCCCTCTACTACATACTGTCAACCAACTTCTTCAGCTCTCCCCTCACTTACTGGTTTGTACCGAAGTTCAGCTTTTGTTGTTTGGATGGTGGGGGGCTTCCTGGTGGGACTCGCTCTGTAAGTGTGACTGTGTCGTGCTGCGACTCCAGATGTTTCTTCAAATTTGACGTAGTGTTTTTGAAGCTAGATAGCACTTTGTCGCCAGCACAGAGTGCACAACTAACCTTGATGTTGTCATCTTTAGCTGACACAACCTCACAATAGTGTCTGTATTTCAGCTAGAAAACGTGCATCTTTCTCCTCCCTCCATTGTTTACGTTTGTGACGCTGTGCTGTTATTGTCCTCATGCTGAAAACGGGATGCAATTGTTGCATCGGCCAGACGTCACTCCCCGAGACACAAGAAGAAAACAAAATTCTATCTTTGTACTGAGGAAAATGACAAAAATAGTAACGCACAGTGACTTGGATAAGTAACTTTAATCTGATTACTGGACTGCAAATAGTAGCTCGTTAGATTACTCGTTACCAAAAAAAAGCGATCAGATTAGAGTAACGCGTTACTAACGCATTACTTAGTAACGCGTTACTAAGTAACTCCTGCAAAACAACCCCACACCATAATCCCCCCTCCACCAAATTTGACATTTGGCTCAATGTACTCAGACAAGTATCGTTCTCCTCATAACCACCAAACCAAGACTCGTCCATCGGATTGCCAGACGATGAAGTGTGATTCGTCACTCCAGAGAACACGTGTCCACTGCTCCAGAGTCCAGAGTGGTGCTGTGCTTTACACCACTGCATCTGACGCTTTGCATTGTGCTTGGTGGTGTAAAAAAATCCGTCCCATGAAAGTGAAGGCCACATGAAGTTTGCAGGTCTGTAGCAATGAACTCTGCGGAAAATTGGTGACCTCTGCATATTATGCACCTCAGCATTTGTTGACCCTGCTCTGTGATTTTATGTGGCCTATGACTTTGTGGCTAGGTTGCTGTTATTCCCAATTTCTTCCACTTTCTTATAATATGACTAACAGTTGACTGTTGAATATTTAGTAGTGAGGAAATTTCACGACTGGATTTGTTGCACAGGTGACATCCTATCATGGTACCACGCTGTAAATGCACTGAGCTCCTGAGGCTGACCCATTCTTTCAGAAATGTTTTATCATTGTTTCAGTGTAAAGAGTACATTTTCCTCTGCATTTCCATTGCAGGTTTATTTTTAAACTCTTTATAAAAAGGTCCTAAAATAAATTGTTTAAATAAGCTCCTATGTGAAATTATCTGCAGTTATGTTGAACCTTTAAACGGTGAATCACAATATTCCTCATTCACCCATTGCACATAACCACAACAGACAAGCTGGCGTTCAGTGTTTTCACAAGTACACTTTAGCATGTGAAATAGCCTGATATTAACCTGCCACTATTTTTATTTGTGGACAACCTGCTCCAACACTCAAGTCACCCCTCTCCAAATTTGACTTTCCTATGCCTTCACATTGCTGCTGCACATTTTGTGAGCCCACTGAGGTCTAAGGCCTAATTAGTGATGACTCAGCTGCTGCCTTAAAAAAATCTCGTATTTTTTTTTACACTCATAAAGGTCAGCATACATGTTTAAGGGATAAGAGGTTAGTTACAAAAAATCTTACACAAGGCAAAGATGAGACAATTTTATTCAGTTCATACACACGGTGATAAAATATCAAATAACACAAAAGTGATGTCTGTTATATCTCCACCAAAGTTTCTTTTTCTCTAATGATTCATTTTCTTTTTAATTACACATGAAAAATGTTTAAACTGTATTATCAATGGTCCTTATGGTATGAGAAACTCCTGGCAAGATGAAGAGCATGAATGACTTGAATGAATGGTTCATTCACACAAAGATGACATTTTCAGTATAATATTTATGAGCCTGCCTCTCTATTTGTACTGGAACCAGAATAGAGCTGTGGCTGGTGAGCTTTTGAAACAGGAAAAAATTAATGATCATTTCTAGCATGACAGATGATGTTTTCTGTGCTTGACAGTTTAAGGTTGTCATGTGATGTGTGTGGGAGGGCTGTTAGCGGTATTACTCAGGGTTGAGACTGTGAATAAACTCTTCTGGAGGAACATGCACTTTAATCCAATAAAAACACAAATAAATACATTTATCTTCTTAATGGTTCAGTCACACTAGAAAAAAAATAGGACATCAACTTCTTTGGGACTATAACAAGTTGGTGATTGCCCGTTATTGCACTGAGTTGGGGCAACCACTTTCGATTGCAAGATGAATGCACATGTTAGCTGGTGGGACTGCAATCAGTTTCATACAGATTGCTGAAGGTTTGCAAATATTGCTGTCTCATTTATAAATGCAGTCATATTTCCAACACATTGCAATCAGTCTGATTCAGTCTGCACCAGTGACTTCAACTCATCTGTGACATGTTTAAAGGACTTGACTCAACTGGGTGCCAACTGGTTCTAATCTGGTTATATTGCCAGGTTGTTGAGTGCCTGTCGCAATTTGCAGTTTAATCACCGTCCTGCAACAGCTACCTCACTGATTGTGGATGAATTTTTTAATTTCTGTTTCAGATCTTTAAGTTCTGGCTGGACTCTGAATGTAAATATTTAATGTGAATTTCTTTGTAATCTGTGAATGCAGACAGTGACAGATTTGCAACTGTTGTTGATTAATAACCGTATTATCACAAAGAGATTGTATTTGATTGTCCTCTTGACCCCATTCAATTGCAAACTGGCAGCAGACAGTCTTATTGGTGTTTTATGGCCATCTTGACATACAAAAGTCGCTTTGAAGAGTACAACTGACTTTGAGTGGTTAGCAAACTGGTCCCCATATTTAAAGCAACCATTAGAAAGGCAACAAGATCACAAGTTCATTGGACACAGTCATAATAATTTTGGTCATGCCGCAGTCTCTAGCCACTGTTTGTTTAGGTTCATGGCACATACTGTAACCCTGCGAGGTCATCATGTATGTAACTTTATTTTATTTTTTAAATTGTTGTCCGGAGTCTCTGCAATCACGGGACAAAGAAAGTAATCAATGTAAGTGACACACTCAGCTGAGATTTGGCCAAAAAATATCCATTAAATGGAGGTTTTCATGTTAAATTCAAGTAGTCTGCAAATCCAGAATCTGGATGGGTGATCAGTGGACTGTGTAGGTCTTGTAGAGCAGATATATCAGTATAATGGTTTTATTTTGCTGTCACATGAAGACTGGTGTGAATAAAAGGTTAAAGCTTGAGCTCAGCCTCTTTCATGACATAATGCCACATCACCATGTTACTGTAAAGCTTTAGATCTGCACAGAAACAAATATAAGACTAATGTCTCCTAAAGTACAATATGAACTTGTCTTTTATGGATGAAATTTGTTTGCAAAACTACACATGAACAGAAACCATGCATCAAACTAATGAACTTTCATATAAAAAACTGCTGTATCAGAAATATTCATAGTCCACAAGAAAGGCAGTTTTCTTTCTGTTTATAAGGAAATCATGTTTACACACAGCCAGCATGCAAAGTATGAGCAATGCATCTTTATAACATGACAGTAGTACTCCAATTATCTGCACATTTGCACAGTTTACAGTTATCTCCAGCAGTCACATCTACCTCAGCAGTATTGCTGCTTCACCATAAATTTATGTTTTAAATTACTTCTGTTTTCCTATATGTAGTTTGCTCTTCTTGAGAGATGAGCAATAGCTTTCACATATATAGTTTGTGCACAAAGTTACGTTCTATTTCTTTTGGTTTATTTTATATCCCATTTTTTTCTTCCAGCTGACTCATATATAGTTTTTTTCATCTTGGTTAAAACATGCACACACACACACACACACACACACACACACACACATATATATACACACACACTGACTGGCAGATTTAATAAGGTTCTGCTTCAGCACAAATCCCTTTTTTTAAGGTCAAAAACCGACTGTTGGTATTTACGAAAGAGTCACAGTATGAGTTATCCCACTGAAAGGTGTGCACACAGGTATTTTTGCAGCTGGCCTTAATGAATATGTATTTTTAGGAGTTTACCTTTTGGAGAGCAACATTTTGTAACGACAGTATTTCAATGAATCACGCAAATATGACTGCAGCACAGTTTACTGCAAATTGCGCTGAACAAAAGCATATCTTATTTTGAAACTGATAAGACTGTGATAGCTGCCACTGGGAGTATTCATTTATGTGGAGCCAGAGGGGGTGATGTCTGGGTAATTGGTGCAGGTCCTGTAATTCTTAACTTAGTCAGCCTGCATGTTTAGAGTGAAGCCTTAAATGATTTTGCTCTTTAATAATATTGGTATGATGTTTGAATGAAACAGATCAAACCTGAAGTGAACTGAGATGAGCTGCGGGTGAAGAAAGAGAATGCCAATACAAGAACTGTGCAAAATCTTGTTTGCATTTTGTTTTACAGGCAGCCAGTTACTTGTGACTGTGAGATGATGGGTTTGCAGTGTCTCAGGTGTTTAGTCACATTTCTACTTAAAAAGCATCCACAGTGAAAATGGCTTATGTATGAAAACGCATTGTTAGCATTTAAATGCACAGAATAATTAAAAACTGAAATAAATTCTAAACTCAATTGTGACAGGAGTGCTTTTTCAGGTATCATCTCCTAATGAAGGCATCTCAAAACAAAGTAATTTACAGACAGCCTCCAAATCAAAACATCTAAAGTGAATGTGAGTCCTGTGACTGCCTCCAACTTTCTCCATCATTGTCTTAAAGTGCTGAAAGTGTTTGCTTGAGTGCAGTGCCCATAATGTAGCCGCAGCACTATCAAGGGAAAGGACAGCATAACAGCTTAATTTGATTTGTCTGTTTCCTTTAAAATCACACCATCACAGGAGCTCAGTATGCGTGTGTGCCTCATATCATTGCAATCAGGATAGAGATGGAAATAAAAACAACTGTGCCTTAATTTATTTATGAACGTTTTCCCCCACTGACTTCACAGATGCTGTGCTCATTTAACAAAACAAAATGTGTGTGTGTGTGTGTGTGTGTGTGTGTGTGTCNCAGGTACTGTAGTTATATTAGCAAGTGTACTCATCCAAGCTTACAGTAGAAATAAAATAAAACTTTGTTGATTTCAAAATCACTGCTTATTCCCATTTAAAATGATCCTAAATCAATAAGCTGAAGGGTATTTCATAACTTTATAATATTCTGTATCACAGTATAAGAAACAGAAAGTGAACTGCAATCAAGTTGAGAGGAGTCTGAATATTTCACACTTGTTTTTGTAAATCTTGTTCTTACTTCTTTGATTATCCGACTATAAACTGGAAACAATCATTTCACAAGAGTGAGCTAGTTGCTAATGGCCGTCGTTCCTGTGGAGGCTGAAGTGATGACATTTTGAGCAACTCTAAATTAAGTTGGGTGGTTCAAGTGCCTAATTCTTAAAATATCTTAGAAGATTTACAGTGATGATTCAAGTGCCCGTTAAAATGCTCGTCACCCGTTCCAGACAGAATGCAAAGGAAAACAGAAATCTTGACTGCTCTCTACAACACGTTTCACTCACCGAAGCATTTTGTTTTCGACGCCTACGTGCTTTCTATCTAACATTCACACTTTGATGAATGCATCAGAACAACTCGAAGTTCAGTTCTTGCCCAAACATACTTTGTTATGCAGACCGGGGCAGCTGGGGATTGAAACACCAATTTTCCAGTAGATGACATGCTCTGCCTCATGAGCTACTGCCACCCACAAAATGGTTGAAATGGTTCAACACTGTAGTTTGAACGGATGCAATTCACGGATGCAGTTCTCTGTTGGCATACAGTGTCGGTACCTGAAGGATCTTGGACTGAAAGCTCTGCATTGACCAAACTCGTCATCGACAGAAAAGATCAGAACACTAGACTGTTCAGGAACGCATGTGGACAGAGGAGAACTGGTCCAAATTTCGCTTTAAGTTTCATTTATTTATTTTTTCAGACAGGGAACAAGTCAGGGAAAGCATCGTGATATAAGGATTCTTTCCTGCTGCAGGAGTTGGACTCCTCATACAGTTACATAACAAGGTGAATGCTAATATTTATCTGAAGCTCCTTCACAGCACATATTTCATTCCTTGCCATCAGCTTCCAATCAGCCAGCAATTTCTATGCAAGTGAGTGCAGCTGTCACACTGCAGAATGGGTTAAGCACTTCCTTGAAGCTGATAACACTGAAATAATAAAACGGTTTGCCCAGAGTCCTGCTCCAAACCCAATCAAGAAACTCTACAAGATCATTCAGGACAAAGCTGTGGCTAAGAAGCCCACTGCTGTCATGAGCTGTGGAATAAACTGGAGGGGAAAAAGTGGAACAAAACCAAACCAGAGCAATGAGAGAAATTAAGTAACATCCTACAGGTGCAGGTGAGTCATTCCAGGAAAAACACCTACGCTTTCTTTTTGATTTGCAAACAGTAACCATCAGTAATCTCTAGCACACTGGTTACTGAGCTCTTATTGTGATCACTGGATGTTTGAAATACAAAGTTTTTTGTTACTTTGTCTTTCATTACCTTGAATAATATCCTTCTAGAACAGTGCTAATATTCATTTAAATTTTGATTGATGAAGAAAAATAAAAAAAGAGTATTTATTGTTTTGTTTTTTTGACCTCTACTGTAAATGTTTCCATTCATGTGTATGTATTTCATCTTTGCATCTTACCTGCATCCTTATAAAATCAGGTTTTGTGTGACTGAGTGTTTGGTGGTTTTATATCTGTGTGAATAAATAAGCAGATACATGTATGTCTGTGCTGATACTAACTTACATCTGACAACTGGATGCTCTAATTTTGCTTGAACATAGGATCCATTGCTACACTGGGTCTGCATTAAATCTACAGTTCAGCTGTGTGTGTGTGTGTGTGTGTGCATGCGTGCGTGCGTGCGTGTGTGTGTAAGTGTTTTCATCTCGCAGGGTTTCCTCCTTCAAAGCAGTAGCAGGTAACAGAGGGGTCGACAGTTTTCCCTTTTTAAGTGCCACTCAAAACACCCCTGAGGCTTTTCTGCAGCCCAGGCATGCTGCGGTAACATACTGTAAATGACACACACACACAGACACAGTTCGGTGTTGGCTGCGAGTAAAATTGTGCTCATTGTGACACATGAAGCAGAGAAAAAAAGTGGAGAAAAAATGAACAAAAAAAAAATCTCCTGAACGAAGCAGGGTGGACTGACCAGGACATTTTAAGAGAAAGGAAAAAGTGAAGAAAGAAGAAAAGGGAAACAGAGAAGTAATGTAGTGTTTCAACACAGAAATGTAACTGGCTTTAAAGAAAACAACTAGTCAAATGATGGACCTCTCAGACTATCTGAAAACATGTGCTTAATTTTACGCTCGAGTGAGTTCATTAAGGAAGAAATGTGCTCCCTCATCTGCATGCATTCCACTTGTTTGGACTTTTTGTAGCATTATTTTTGTCACTTCCACTTCACGCTGAAAAATCTATTCTGTTGTCTTCATTCTGATCCAGTAATGTTTTGTGAGCCGGTCTCTGGGACCTAATCTTCAGCCTCTTACCTTGTGAGGTCTGAGACATGTTTGGTGATGAGCTCAGCCCTGTCCCCCTGTTAAGAAGTTAAAGCTCGGTGCCATTCTGTCAGTCTGACATTCACACTCATTTTATGCACCTTGCTTCCTAAACATTTCCAGCTTCTGCTAGAAGGTTTCCTTTCCCATCTGCTCCACCACTTCCACCATAGATCCTGAGGGTCCTGTTCTAATGCCTACCGTTGTACTTTTGAATCAGGGTGTGAAAAGGTGACCATGAACCGGTGGAGGTATTTCAGAAAGATATATACCAAACTATTTCTTTAAATTGTGTGAATAGATTCTGTTTCCATAAAAATGTGTTTTGACAAAATATAACCACGAGGAAAAGGAGATAATAAAATGCATTCTGGTTAACGTGAGAGAAACCAGTGTGTCACTGATCCTCTGTTATAAATTTACCTCTGTAAAGTAAAGCAGTTAAGGAATAACAGGCAGTGGACCAAATCACTGTGGAGTTCATAAAGGGGGAATCCATTATTGGAAAGCTTAAATGTCTTGTCTCACACATACAATAAGCATAAAAGCTTTTGATGCATATCATTAAACTTTATATCATTACAATTACAACGATGCAGTCTGAACCCCTGTGTTTCCCTCATAATTTCCACCCAATCAGGTGGCTGCATGGATGGCTGAATATCCAAAGTAAGGAAAACACACTCCACAAAGCCTGAAAATGTTAAATCCTCTGAGCCACAGAGCTCCATTATTGGCTAAAACATAGAAAACATGTTGGTAAGCCACAGGTTTGCATTGGGTGAGTTTTTCTTTCATGACACATGCATTCATACATTCATTCACATACACAGTACTCCTTCCATAAATGCCACCATCAAATATTGATTAATCCACTGCTGTCAAATGATTATTTCCTCTTGTCATTTGAGTGACGTCTGCTGCAGTGCTCAGCTGTAAAAAAAAAAGACTTTATTTAGGAAATTACAAAGCCTCCTGAACGATGCACTGACATGAGTTTAAGACTCATTCAAACGCGTACATCTACGACATATCTAGTACCTTATTTTCTGAGATTTTCCTGGGGCTTATTGGACACCGTCCAAAATTAATTAAATGTTTTCTGGCTCCGAGCAGCTCCTCCATTCACACTGTGTAACTAATGTAGGCATCAAAAGCTCACTGAAAAATCATGCAAATTAAGTGCACATGCCAGTATCTTGGTGCACCCCACATTCAGATCCCATCATCATCATTCATTATCATTATGTGGTATGGAGCTGGGACAGAACTAGGCATGTTTGCTTTAATTCAGCTTGAGTGCTTACCCGCATCAGCTTCATTCCTAATCACCTCTTTGTGTGTAAAGCACCCTGCCTCCCCCTACATGCTTTGCAAGCAACACGCTACTCTTATTGGGGTGGTTTAGAAAGAGATAAGAAGTTGTAGATCTGAATCAAACAGCTGTTTTAAATACAGTATTGCAGTGCAGAGGCTAAATGCTACTTAACACTGGTACTGTCCATTGACTGCTCCTGTTGTGGGTGATTTAAATTATTCATCCCAGCCTGCAGGGAATCCAAAGAGAGTCAAAGACAATATCTCGTAAAAACACATCCAACTGACTCAAGATAACTTCAGTTTTGTTTGCCCAAGAGCTACATCTCAGACTCTATAGGCCTCAGTTACCATGTTAAATTTTAAAGTTCATGACAGTACATAAAAAAAAAAAAAAGACTGAACAACAGTTGGCTGTTTGTATGCGTTGCCAGGAGAAAGCCTCTTCTCTCTGAAAAGAGCGTGGCAGCATGGATTAGGTTTGCAAAGTTGCATCTGAACAAACCACAAAACTAGAGCAATGTCTTTTGGACAGACAAGACCAAAGGGGAGATGTTGGGCCACTATGCACTTCAGGGTTAAGCCAGGGTTTAAAGGCAGTTCACTTCTTACATCACCATGGTAACTTAAGCTGCAAATGTTCCAGAAATAAACGGGGTATGAAATCACGACTTATTGACCAATCATTCTCCAGAACACCTTTCCTTCAGACCTCTGTGTGTGGATATGAGGAGGATTGACTAAAGTCTTTTAATAGCATCTGCAGTGTTTGTGTTTCCCCGGGCCATGAGCATCAATGAGAAATTTAAAGTGTTATCTTAAAAGCCATATATACCTCATATTATGATATTATACCTAGAGAGCACTTCACTCCAATCATACAGGCTTACTTGTGTTTTCTAAAGTTTCTCAAAGTAGAATGGGAGGCAGAGCCTTCAGATATCAGGCCCCTCTTCTGTGGAACCAGCTCCCAGTTTGGATTTGGGAGACAGACACCCTCTCTATTTTTAAAATCAGACTCAAACGTTTCCTTTGATGAAGCTTCGTGATCCTGAACCATCCCTTAGTCATGCTGATATAGGGTCAGACTGCTGCGGGACTTCATGTGATACACAGCACTTCTTGTCACTCAGGTTCTCAGTGTTTGTATACCACTGAAGCATGTCATTAAAATTTGCTCTCTCTCTCTCTCTCTCTCTTAATTTGTATTTTGTCCTGTCTCCTGTCCTGTCTTTTCTCTTTTCTTTTTCCCATCACCTCCAAATGGTCGTGGCAGATGGCAGCCTCTGCCTGAGCCTGGTTCTGCTGGGTTTGTTTTTTCCTGATTACTGTAGGGTCTTTACCTTACAGTATTAAGCACCTTGAGGTGACTGTTGCTGTGATTAGGTGCTATACAAATAACCCTGACATTAACAGAATTGGGTGTGACTGTGGCTCGGTTGGTAGAGCAGGTCACCTACCACTGTGAAGGTTTGTGGTTCGATTCCTGGCTGCTCCGGACTGCATGCTAAAGTATCCTTGGGCAAGATACTGAACCCCAAGTTGCTCTCAGACGCAAGCGCTGGAGTATGAATGTTAGAAAACTGGGCAGCACGGCGGCGTGGTGGTTAGCATGGCTGCCTCACAGCTAGAATGACATCTCGAAGCTCTGGGTTCAATTCCACCTTCGCCCAGACCTCTCGCTGTGTAGAGTTTGCATGTTCTCCCCGTGTCTGCGTGGGTTTTCTCCCACAGTCCAAAGACACACTTACTGGGGTTAGGTTAATTGGTTACTCTAAATTGACCATAGGTGTGAATGTGAGCTTGAATGGTTGTCTGTCTCTCTGTGTTAGCCATGCGACAGGCTGGCGACCTATACAGGGTGTACCCTGCCTCTGTCCCTATGACAGCTGGGATAGGCTCCAGCCTCTCTGCTACCCTGAAAAGGATAAGTGGAAGAGAATGGATGGATTAACAGAATTAGATGCAACTTTATTCCTTGATTTTTTTGCATTGTATTGTATTGTTCTATAAGCATGTATGAGACTAAACCAGCGTATCTACAGTGGTGTGAAAAAGTGTTTGCCCCCTTCCTCATTTCCTGTTTTTTTGCATGTTTGTCACACTTAAGTGTTTCGGAACATCAAACCAATTTA
>JASGAU010357947.1:0-14143 GCA_030220045.1 Australoheros facetus
GTGTGTGTGTGTGTGTGTGTGTGTGTGTGTGCATGTACAGGCCTACAGCATATTTCAGTTACACCCTCCAATGGCACAATTTCTGGAAGATTTTTGTTTTCTCAGTCTGAATACATACTTCAAAGAATATTTCCAGCTTATTGCAGTTAGATCTTAATTTTTGAGACTAAAATTTAACTAAAGTAACTAAAATGTATTTATTTAGTGCTTTTCACAGACAGCAGTCACAAAGTGCTGTACATGGTAAGAAAAAAAACACAAAGGCAGTACTTCCATCAATCTATCCATTCTCTTCCGCTTATCCTGTTCAGGGTTGTGGGCAAAGGCAGTACTTAAACACCATAATAGCTAAAAAACTAATAATTCAAAATTCTCAGTGGAAGGCCTTTTTAAACAGAAAAGTTTTGACTGCTTTTTAAAATGATCCAGAGAATCAGCTGAGCGTAGATGTGTGTAGTGGTGGTCTTTAGTTGTGTGCAGAGAACAACTAATGAATCCTGAGCCTGTGAACGAAGACAGCGAAAAGCTGGGAAATATTAAAACACACACACACACTCCAGCATGCTGTGGCCATAAGCAGTGATGTAAAAGCCATGTTCCATCAACCTGAAGATCAGCCTTTGCTCTGCTTGCTGTAGAGGGATACATTAGGGGAACGAAGATGGTACAAGTCTGTCTACACTGACTTTTATGTTGACAGTTGTCTCTAGTCTCTAATGACTGCATCAAGCTAAACAACTCCTGGACAAATTGAGAGAACTACAGTGGTCCCTCGCTATATCGTGGTTCACTTATTGCAGCTTCACTGTATTTAAAAAAAAAAAAATCTAATTCTGTATTGCAGCGCTTTCGCTATATTGCAGGATTTCACAGTATATAGGTATTTATATAACTCCCCATAGTTAGGTTCATCACTCAGATGAAGAGATAAGTTACGCCTATGCTTTAAGCAGAAATAGAAGTTATGACGGAGGGCGAAGTTACTGCACCACCCGATGAAGCGCCTGATGAAGTGGTGCCTTCAGGAGAGCTGTAATGTTCTTCCTGGCTGGTACAGGAAACAGCAGTTGAAAACTAGACAGGCTTTGTTGTTGTGAAAATGGTGTGGGATGCACCAGGATAGATAGATAGATAGATAGATAGATAGATAGATAGATAGATAGATAGATAGATAGATAGATAGATAGGCAACCTTACTGCTTGAATGACTGTGGCTGCGGTGATGTCAGAGGGTTGCAAGTGATTTTCACCTCTCTTGTCAAGAACATCACAAATTGGCTGAACGAGGGAAACTGGTTAACCTCTTCTTCTATTTCAACAAATTGTCTATTCCATATTGCTGTTAGCAATCAGGTAACGTCAACAGAATCTTCCTGTTTTCATTACAGTCATTAAAGATTTCCAGTGCCTTAATATGGACCAGGACAGCCTCACAACTACAGAGACTATCAACAAACTGAGTTCAAGGCTGTCTTTAGATCCTATCTTGGGCCATGCTTGGAGCGTGTCTCTGTATGCCTTTGCAATTGTACATGGGTTTCCATATCTCTCTTCCAAATTCTCAAATGGAGCAACACAGGCCAATTCGATTCTGAGGAGAAAGTATCCATAGATTGCTTCCTTAGCTTGTTCACTTACATATCTGCAAAGGTAATAGATTTTCTCCTTGTCTTGAATTTTTTCTGGTCAATTAGCATCTCATAAGAGAGTTTCCAGTAACTCTATTTCAATGGATCACCACTACATACTATAGGTTCAGGAACTGGAATTCTGTTGGCGGCACTTTAACACAGTCTGCAGTACTGTCTTTGAAAAAGTGACCACAGCTTGAGGAGACACACTGGGGCAGGGAGCTTGAGGGAGCACAAACTTCATCAGCCACTACAATTCCAGGTTGTACATCATCACTTGGTCATACACCTGCATTCTTGCTTGCGCTGCAGTGAGGTTTTTCACTGCCTCCAGATGTTATATTCTCCTTCACTTTTTCTCCAGTCTTTTGCAGAGCTGCATGCTCTTCCTTCAGTTGAGCCTTAATTTTCCCTTCCTCTTCGTCTCTTTGTAGCTGACGTTTTACTGCTGCTGCCTAACGTTCAGCTATCTTCCTTTTGACGTCAGCTTCTAGGTGATCAATTTCTAACTGTTCTCCTTCTTGATCTTGTAACACTTTCAGAACAGCCTGACTTGCAGCAACCTCAGCAGCAGCATCTTGTCATTTTACAGAAGACCTAATAAATGTGTCATTGGCCGCCACAATTACCCAAGGTGAAAATACTGCCATTCAATCACAGCTGCTACTCGTCTACTGTAATTGATCCATCCAGGTGGGAAGATTTGCAAACTGTACAGGATGGCTGAGAAACCAGTTTATTGTGTGTGGTATTTAGTCTGCATGTGGCTTGCTATGTTTGCACTCCCATGCACCCTGACTGATGTGTTGCTATGCATGTTGTCTTTGTTGTGGGCATGTTGGCAGTTATACCAGATGACTAAGAGGAAAAGCATTTGCTGATGCTCTGGAAAATACATCACTACAGAGGTGCACTGTAGGAAGTCTTGCATTGCTTCAACATGCCTTTGTACACGTGAAAACTGTATTACAAAGGAATTCATATGTAACTTAAGTGGTCAGCAGTGTTTGGGCTGCAGTAAAAGTTTGTAGGGTCTTTACCCACAATACAAAGTGCCTTGAGGCGACTGTTTGTTGTGATTTGGCGCTGTATAAATAAAATTGAATTGAACAGAACAGCTGATGTGAAGCTTTAAGCTGGGTGCATAGAGGCTGTTTTCTAACATTCCACCTGTGTGTTTATCCTTCAGCGGATACAAACTCTGTTTTTAAACTGTCCAACAGCTGGTTAGAGCTCCTCTTCAGTAAAACAAGTGAAAGATACATTCAAGAGAGAATTTAACCCTAACCCAAAATAAAATTATCAGTGAAGTTGAGCAATAAATCCTGAATCATACACAACGTATAATTTAAATGCTATAATTTTGCATTTCATTGACTCCTATCATCCAACAATCCTTCATCTCTGGTCCCAAAGATCCAGAAGAATGAGGTATTAGAAATGTGAAGACCCCACCTTTAAGTTTCTTCCACTGGTGATTTTGTATCCACTTTATGTTCCTGCTACATCCAAAGTGTTGTGTTTACTTTGATCTTATACGCTGCAAAAAGACTTTACATTAATAAGGGTGTTCACTGTATAGAAAGCTAACTGGGCTCACTTGCTTGTGTATCTAATTCTGTGGTTCCCAGGCCTCCTTTGACAAGTGCCTCTGTTTGCACTTGAGGCTTGTCTTGTAAATTTTTCTAAAGCAGTTCTGCTGACAGTGTTTCAAGGCTTGTGCGTCAGGATGTGATTCTACAGATGAAAAATACAGGATACAAAGTAAGTGAAGTTACCACTTAAAGTGCTGCTTATATGGATGTATCAGTAGTAATAATCCCAAAATTTTTTATTTATATCAAATAATGTACAGGAGGTAGCAGGTTATCTACTAATTTAAGGGTTAGCATTTTAATCCCGTGACCCTCGACATGTGCAGCATGTGCAGCGCTTTTGGTCAAAACACAGATTCCCATTTTGTTCATGATAGAAATCCAGCGCCAGGTGTTTGGGAAAACTGCTTAACTATTACAAAAGCATAGTTTCATCAGCTACTAATAACTTCAACAGGAAGAAGTTGAACTGCAGCAAAACTACCAGAGAAACTGAGTTTGGTAAACTGAAGGTACTGAGAAAAAAAGGTTCAAACTACTTTGTTAGGACATTAAACTTGGAAAAAAAACAACAAAAAAACCCCCAAACCAAAAACAACACTTTCCCACACTCAGGTGGTGGCATTGGTGGTAACAACTTCACTGAACATTTGTTAATAAATAACAATAACAAATTATTACTAAATAATATTTTCAGGAAATTTATCCATGATATTTTCTTTTGTTTGGAGCACTGAACACCCAAAACCCCTCTGCATATCATCTGCACAAGTGTGTGAAGATGGCTTCCTGCCATGTGCTATGGATATGCTTTTATATAGGTCAGAATGGGGCAGAACTTACTGAAGGAGGTGAAACTCACAGACTGTAGTGGAGATAAGTTCTCTGAAGTGACGAATCACGCTTCTCCATCTGGCAGTCCAATGGACAAGTCTGGGTTTGGCAGTTGCCAGGAGAACGGTACTTGTCGGACTGCATTGTGCCAAATGTAAAGTTTGGAGATGGGGGGATTATGGTATGGGGTTGTTTTTCAGGAATTCAGTTAAAGGAAGTCTTAATACTTCCGCATACAAGACATTTTGGACAATTTCATACCCCAAACTTTGTGGGAATAGTTTTGGGATGGCCCCTTCCTGCTCCAACATGACTCCAACAGAAAGAAATGGATGAGCGAGTTTGGAGTGGAAGAACTTGACTGGTCTGCAAAGAGTCCTGGCCTCAACCCAGCAGAACGCCTTTGGGATGAATTAGAGACTGTGAGCCAGGCCTTCTTCTCCAACTTCAGTGTCTGAACTCACAAATGCGCTTCTGGAAGAATGGTCAAAAATTCCCATGAACACACTTTGAGTGCTCAGTTAGAGTAGAAAAGTGCTATATAAGAACTAGTCCATTTACCATATGTGTGTGAAGGCAGACAAGTGAATACTTTTGGCAATATTGTAAATGAATTATATGTTTTGGTCACCAGGTGACACTAGATTTTGAACCAATCTGTTTTTTAATTTAATTTAAACCTTTACTTAATCAGGCAAACAGATTAAAAACATTTTATTTACAACTGCAGCCTCCAGTTAGTCTCCAACATCCTCGAAACACCAGATGAAATTACTCTTGCCTGCTACAAGGCCCATGTGTAATTTTCTTAATAGACAAACATGCTGCTTACATTCTGTGTTACACACCAAAAAACATTGTGTGTGTGGTTAAGGTCTAACAGTGATCCAGCTGGATTTTTAGTCCATATGCAAAGCAACATTTTAAATTCAGATTTTTTTTTGCTCCCTCAAGATTTTGTTTTTTCTTCCAGGCCTGGCTCCAGGGTGGGGCCCCGAAGCCCTATCCCATGAAGGGTAAACTGTTCCCTTGATCTCTCTTCCATAAGGGTCATCTGAATTGCTCTTCATCTGGCCCCTCACCCAGGAACAATTTGCCTTGGGAGACCCTACATGGGGGCAAAATAGCCTGGAAGCAGCCCGAAGGGGAGACATGGACTCACCCTCCTGTAGGCCCACCACCCACAGGAGGCGTCTTAGGGAACGTGTGCAATGTGTGTTGGACGGTGGCCAAGGACAAAGGCCCTGGCGGACTGATCCCTGGCTATCAAGGCTGGCTACTGGGACATGGAACGTCACCTCTCTGGTGGGGAAGGAGCCTGAGATAAGAGTGTGAAGTTGAGCGATACTGGCTAGATATAGTCAAGCTCACCTCAGCACATGGCCTGAGCTCTGGAACCAGTCTCCTGGAGAAGGGCTGGACTCTGTTCCAGTCTGGAGTTGCCCTCGTTGAGAGGTGGCAGGCTGGGGTTGGTATCCTTGTATCCCCTTGGATACAAGGTTGATGCCTGTATGCCATACTGTTGCATTCACAGGCAGACCCTTATCACGCTTGTGAAGTTTCAGCCAGATTGGATAATGTATGTGTGCCAATTACATTTTCATGGCGAATGATCAAAATTTACCATGGCACCACAGCCACGCCCTTCAACAAAAACTCAAGTTTCACAATTTAGACCCAGGTCTGTAGTTCATACTGACCAGAAATGAAGTTGATCATATTAAGACCCTAGGAGGAGTTCGGAAAAGTACGAAGGCTGGAAATTGCAATAATGGTGTAATAAAATCAAAATGACAGACTTCCTGTTGGATTTAGGTCATAGGTTCTGTGGACTTTTTTGTACGTCTTGAGATCGTACACGCATGTACAAAATTTCATTCATGTAGCTTAAACTATGTGCTGGGAATACTTTCATAGTCGGCACTGTGGAGAATCAAATAAAATCTGTACTTTTGTATTTTCACCAGACCCAACACATGCGCAAACTTTAATGAGTTTTTGAGCAGTTTTTGAGTATTTATGGTTAATTTGTTGGAATAATAATTAAAAAATAGAGCAGAAACAACAGGGTCTTCAAACCGTCAGTGCTCAGGCCTAAAAAAGAAATGACCAGTTTTGCCATTCTCTTTATGACTTTGCATTATTGTGCCCACATTATAATCAATCCAGCCCTTTTTGGTCCCTATACAATATCTTTGTAGGACTGTGATGGTATATTTGCCCTCTTGACCAGCTCTCGCTTGAAAAAGACATTTTTAATGTCAATAAGAACGCCGGCAACGCAGACCGAGCTTTCACAACGGTTGTACAGGGACTGAATGGCTCATAGTTACAACCCAGGCACCCCACACTCCCAAAGCACCTCACTTACGAACACACACACCAATAAAAATATTTCACCTTTCATGAATACATGATACAGCAGCCAAGTTAGTCTTGTTGTCCATCTATAAGAATCCCCAAGGCCGAGGAGGAGCGGTGTAGATCGATGTGCTGAAGAGTTGGCGCTCTGAGAAAGACCTCCTGACTGACCCACTGGCTGAACCTGGCACTGCAGCATTGATCAATGAGTGTTCATGAGGAATGATGGTACTGTGCTGTAACTGCACTACAGCTATGAGTTAAACATTGAATTACTCAAACACCAACAAGATTAGTTCTTTTTTATCATTTATTTTCTGCAAAGTAAAAATCTCTTTTGAAAGTGCATTAGAACATTATTAGGTTGGCACAGATGTCTTCTCTGTCGTTTCCTGGCATTCTGCACATCAGTCACTACAAACACAAGTTTACCTGTAATACAGTCCACGCTGGTTCCAGGATTTTAAAAACTATGACATTATTGACATCAGAAAACCATCACTTGAAGAAGACAATTTGATACAGTTTGAATTACATTCTGACTGCCACAAAAGACATTTATGTCATCACTGCAGACATCAAGTCACTCTTACAAACGGCTATAGACGACTTTGTTTCACACCAGAATTTTTTTGTGATCTCAGAATAACCCAAATACATATTATTTTCCTAATTTCTCACAAAACAAAAAGACAGAACAGAAAACTCAAAAGCCAATCTGTTCAAGATNCCCCCCCCCAGAAATAAAGATAAAATTCTGAGAAAATTTAAGGCTGTTTTCAAAATCATTTGTAAAAGAAACTTAGAATCAATTGTAATCTTAAGTATGGTTTAATCAGAAAACTATGCAGAAATGGTTATTTATAAAACCTGTGATGTGAAAACGACCGCCTCAGTGAATTCTAATGTTGAGCCGACTAATTTTCCTGCTGGTTATGCAGTGGTATTGCTGTTCACATATTTATGCAGAATTTTTAAGCACGGGACAAAACTTCAGGCACTGGAAGCTTTCTGATCCAGGTAAATACTCCATGTGAAGGACAAACGACGGCCGTCACTGTCTCACATACAATCATCCAATGAGGAGAAATCAAAGCATGTACAGGCAGCTTACACCTCTTTGAGATTTATAGATCACAAGTTACAGTTTCTTTCTTTTATGTACCTTAGGTTGTTTTTTTTTTTAACAATGAACAGCTTTATTAAATGAACTCAATCAATCATTGGGAATAAAGTTTACAAAAAAGAAAAAGTGCCTCTTTTGGGTTCATGTGAAGCTGTGAATGTTCAGTCCTTTGCCACAAGATAAGAGAACGTTCTCCTCTAAAAGAAGAACGAGGGGAGGAGCAGGCAGGGCCGAGTGCATTTGCTGCAAAATACAAAACAACTCACACATCACATTTTCAATGGAAACCATTCATTTTGTGCTGTGTTAAGTTTCAGACTAACCCAGAAAGGTTGCGTTCCTGTTGTGGAACACAGTTCAAGTTCTCTCTCATTCAGTCACTAACTGATAATGGCTTTATGTTTCCCTTGGCTTTATCACATAATAATGTGCTTCAGTGATTATTTGGCAAAGCTCCATCAACTGTGTAGTCCACTGGAACAAGACAACAAACACAATCTGCTCATGAAAAGGCAACAGTAATTCAGTCTATGGCACGGATACCGACTTCTTTGTTCATAATGCACAGCTAAATCGTGGAGAACCATTTTGCAAAAGGACCGAAGAATGAAAACAGTTTGAACCCAAGACAAAAACCAGAGAATGATGCAACAACGTATGGAAATGCCTCATCTCCAGAGTTAAAGTAATAGAAAGAAGTTAGCCTTATTTCACGGGACTTTTACTTGCTGTAAAAGCAGTGTTTTTCATTAGCGCCACCATTTCATTCTTTATGAAACATCTACCGCTTTTTCTCTTTATGAGAACCCGTGTAAAGGTTCTGATCTTTGCTGAATGCAATGTGCATGTTTGGAGGAATGTTGAAATGTAAACATTCATGTTGCTTCATACAAAGGCATGGGAAAGAGCACAGCGAGGTACATGTTAAGCTGGGAGAAAAATCTGTTTAAGAATTCTAGACTAGCAGTCAGTCATGTGAACAGGCAGAGACACACGGCATTATTTGAGACAATACATTTAAAAAGAACACATTCACCATGAGAAAAATTTAAACAATATATATATAGAGATAAACAATGTAGTATGGCCTTGTTCCTATGATTCACTGGAAGACATGCACAAAGGAACACTGCTGAAATCTGCATCAATGAAAGCTAATGGAACATTGTAGGAAAAAGAAATACTGTCCAACATTCAGAAAGTCTTATTTAACTATAGTGAGAGGAGAAGATTTGTTTAACTTAAATCTGTCTTTGCTGGGTTGTAGTTTAAATAAATGATGTCCTCTCTCTTTTCTTGATTACTTTTCATTGACCTCTGTGGAAAACATCGTGAGCCCAGAGAGTGTAAAGGAGAAAGACTGCCTGCCCTCTGAACAGGAGCGCGACTGAAGGCTGGCATCGCAGCTCCACTTTAACACGCTCTGCAATAAGATAAGAAATGCATTGCTGATTTCCATGATGATCAGTCACATCAAATCATTCTATGACAAAATGACTATTCGACCACAACCCTGCTATAGCTGAACTATTTCAACAGCTAGAATAGTCTAGTAGGTTTATCTATAGTGGGAGATGCTAAGTTAAGAACCTCCTGTACAACGTAATGTACAAGCATAATGGCGTACTGGCTAAACCAGACACCACACAGTATGTATTTTGGCCCTGATCCACTGACATCAGGCTTCAACACACAAAGCCACATCTGAGAGAAATTTAAGCAGAGCAATGGAAACACATCTTGCAGTGTAATGAGCTGGCAGCCGTACCTGTGCAGAATTTTCATGACTGAGAAAACACCAACACTTCGCTAGACTCCAGTTTTTCCACACGATCATTTACTGTGACTGAAGTGTGAGAGAGGCTGATTCAAGATCAGCCGTCTGTGCCGATCAGATCCTTTCCTCTAAAACAACAGATTTTTTTTTTCCTTCGTAGTTTTGGCCTTCGTTTATGGCAGCTAAAATTATGCTTCACTGATCATTTCTATCTTTAGACTGTAAACAAGCTAAGTAGTGTATCCACACTTTCTAACCCATTTTACCTGAGGTCAAACTCAAAGCACACCTGAGATTCAATAATCTCTCCCTTAGCACTAATGAAATGAGCCATGAGCCACAATCTGTTGGTTTTCAAACAGTAGACTTTACTGCTTCTCCACACACCTGCCGACTAGTTTTACCAACATTAGTAACAATGTTCGTATTTATCATGGGAAATAATGGCCGAGACTACAAAAGACGAGTTATGACAGCCGAGCTGTCTTAAAGCTTCACCTACAACTGTGAGCAGAGAACTGCCAAAGCCCACCAAGGCTCTATGCTGATATTATACTGAGCTATGATTGCTTTCAAAAACATCTCAGAATGTAGCTTTGTGGTTCGAAGTTACAGGAAGTGTACATCAATAAATTCCAGCTGTAGTTTGAAACAGGTGAAGTGATGATATCTTAAAGATGTGACGGGCTGGGAAATATAACGCCACAATAAAAATATGGCAAATGAAATTACATGTAGAACGTGGCATCAGATTTCTGTCAAAAGTTACAAGTGATTTTATATATCTATATATCTATTTATTTGTGTGTGTAATTTGCACACACATTTTAGGAGTATAACAATTCTCCAAGACCACAGTTCATACCACATTTTTTCTGCAGAGGATGAACAACAAAATAGATCAAAGTAAAACCGCTCTGCATCAAATCATGCAACTGTGTGTGCACCGGGACTGGAATGGGAAAGCTGAGATTTCACTAAGATTTCTTCGGTATCAAAGTTATACCTCCAATTGTAAACAGCTTTAAAAAAAAATGTGAATTAAACCACCAACAGATATATTCCACAATGTAAACAAACCTGATCTAAAACAAACTCATTTCTAAATTTCAAAAAACTCCAAAACTCACCAAGCAGCGACTCTACTGCTCAGTTCCACACATATACGTGTTGAATTCTTTTGCACTGAATGGCTGCACGTGAAAAATAAATACTTCACCCATGAGCATGTTTTATTGTACTCACAACTTGTGACAGAAATCTGCTGTTCAATAACACTGAGGGCTGATCAGGTATAATAAAACTGAATTATCACGATTCATGAGAAATATTCCACACGACAAAATTTGCAGTGTGATTTTTTTTTTTTTTTTTTTTTTTAAGTGCAGCGCCATTCTTTGTGAGTCAGTTACACACCTTATTTACCATTGAGATTTATATCAGTTGTCTTTTTTTGTGATAGAAGTAATGAGGTAATCACAAGAATCACATGTTGGACATAACATTCCCAAATATGCTTTGGTGCTATAGGGGTGTCCCCTTGAAGAAAACAAAACATAGTTTATAATAAATTGTGGGTTTGATAATCATGACATTCCTTACCAACAGTAAAATAACCATCATCTGCTGAGCTCTGGAAACATCCTGACTGGTCCAGACGCTTTAAAAGTAAGCTCTGCTAGACTGATCAACAACATGGAAGAGATCAGGCAAAGCCTGGCAAATGCAAGCTATAAGCAGGTTTTGCTATTGACGTGTACTCGGAGTTATGACTTATGTTGTTTAATGTTGGGCAAAAAACTTGTCACATTCAAACCATCATTAAAAAAATAAAGAAAAAAACAAAAGAGGAGCTGTTAGAAAAGAGATCAGTGTGGATTATACCATTTCATAGTCAGTCAGTTTCTACTTCTTGCTGAACGCCATCACTGGATCATCCGGTGAATTCACAGCACCAGTCTTACCATTTAGTTCATCTGCCCTTCTACAGGTTGACTCCAAGCGCAGGGAAAAAAAGAAAACGCTCAGTGAATTGTGCTCACCGTTCCTCTCTCTCACACCCCGGAGTCTGCGTACATGCCATTTATCAGATAGTCCACCTGTGTGTAGTCCTTCCTCCTGTAGCTCTCGTAGGCCTGTTTGACAAACACAGCCACCGTGACCAAGAAGAAGAGCAGGCCAAAGAGCAGGACAGCCAGTAAAGATGCTGTATCCACGAGCTGCCTGGTCAGAGCACCCCCTGCCACTTCTACCATAGTAGCTGAGGCAAAAGGTTTACTTTGATTGGCTGAAGTATCAGCACTGGTGACAGTTATAGCAGATGGTGGTGTACTTGGGTGTAGAGTAATACTTCCATTAGTTGTTGCATTTACTGTTGTTGGAGTGTGTGGGGCTGCTGCTGTAGTTGTTGTAGTTGCTGTCGTTGTTGCTGCTGTTGTTGCTGCTGTTGTTGTTGTTGCTGCTGTTGTTGCTGCTGCTGTTGTCGTTGTAGTTGCTGCTGCTGTCGTTGTAGTTGCTGCTGCTGTCGTTGTAGTTGCTGCTGCTGTCGTTGTAGTTGCTGCTGCTGTCGTTGTAGTAGCTCGAAGTGTAGTCGAAGTGGTTTCTGTTGTACTGCTAGTGCTGGTAATGGATCCAGTGTGCATGGACTGAACAGGCAAGCCTGTGGTGGTAAACAGAAGAAGAGACGTCACTGCTGCCGGTGATGTGAGATGATCTGGTGAAGCTGGCGGCACATTGGATGGTGATGCTGTGGACGAACGGGCTCCTTCTGTAGTTTGCTTACTTGCGATTGTGGATGTTACAGAGTCTTGTACAGTTTCATTAACGTTGTTTGTAGTAGAGTTCACTCTGACAGCATCTGAAGACTGGTTGAAGATTACACTGGTGTTATGCGGGTCTAAGGAGGAGAAATTCTTGGGTAGAGGATCTGTAGCCACACCACTGGAACTAGTGTCTGAGAACTCATTAGTTGATGCATCGGTGCCAAGAGTACCATTATCACCTGGAGAACAAAAAAATTCTAATTAGTTCAAACTAATAGAAATTCTTCATTCAGTCAAATGTTCATTTATATTTCACTCAAAACTGCAAAGCATCAGTTTGTGGCCTTCAAAGGAATTTAACACTAAACGAGCAGAGGGGCAGTGTCGTCTTAAAGATCAATATAAAGGAGCAGGTGAGAGAACATTGTTGTGGTGTAGCTAAAGACACTTTAGTTTTCATTACAAGAGGCGCCCACACCATTCAGACCGTCTCTGTTGCATTTTTACCTCAGACACAGAACCTGATGAGAGCGCAAGCGTGCTCCCGCTGTCACCTGACCTGATCTGTTGCCTGTGGACTATAGCTGTGCCATACCATACCATTTGTGATAATGTGTGTAAATTTTTACATAATAAACTGTCATATGACAATATTAATACCACACCTTTATGGTCCCTAGTGGGAATGAGACAATGCCAAACATGTCAGAGCGACAGCAGTGTATGAGCCTCCGATGACGATTTAGTACCTCAAAAGGGAGTCGCGTCAACAACCTCCAACAAAACACTTTGCAAAGCATGCAGGAAACCTGTTCCCGCTAAAGGTGGAAACAACAAACTTGTTTCACCACTTGAGGCAAAAACATAAAGTCAAGTACAGCCAGGTTATGAAGGCATGCCTGGAGGTGATATTAGCAGCTGCCGATGTCCAGCCCAAAAGTTAACAACATGGACTCAAACCAAGCATCGATGGAGCGCTCGCTTTTAAGCTGTCATATTTTACTTTTACTGAAAATTGCCTGGGAAACACCACCTCAGGTACTTTTGTGCTTACATTTTGACCTATACTGTGTCACTACTATTGCACCATATATAAAGATGCTACTGCTGGCACCTTGAGGCAACGGATTCACTCTTTGAATTAGGTAGTCTGTCATGAATGACAGTCACTGATTGGAAAAGGAGGATGGAAAATGCCCTTCATTTTGTTTGCACTAATAAATGCTGCTGCCTGCAAGCTGCAGTCACTGATAAAATGTTGTTCAGTATTTTTTTTTAAATATTGTAATAAGTATCTATATAGTAAATTTTCCCTCATATGGTTTGTTTAATACTCTCTCTCAAAAAAAAAAAAAGATTAATTGATCTGAACCATGCCTAGGGACCATAAAGAAGCACTTGAGATGCACGAAGCTGGGAAAGGTTACAAAAGTATTCCTACCCACATTCATCAATCTAAAATAAAAAATAAATAAATGTTTATAAACAGGGAACTTCAAGATGGTCTATGATGCTGCTCTATGATGAGTGGCTGTCCTGCTAAGATTATAGAAACCCTAAACAGCAAGATATGTGCAGAAATCTTTTTAGTATGCTGAAACCTTCGATTCTGCGTGCATGATAAGGAAACAGACTGACATTTATAGTCCTTCTCTAGTCTGACTGACTAGGCCTGTCACGATAACAAATTTTGCTGGCCGATTAATTGTCTCAGAAATTATTGCGATAAATGATAATATTGTTTGGAAACCGTTTTAAACTAGTACAGTGAACCCTCGCTATATCGCGGTTCACCTTTCACCGTCTCTCTGCTTCACGGATTTGCGTCGTGCATTGTGTTCTGCATTCTGATTGGCTAAACAGTCTCTACCTGTGTGTGAATAACGTTGCGGTTTAATATGTACACGTACGTAAAACAGCTTGCCAAATTTAAGTTTGCAAATTCTCTTGCAATTTCAAGTTTCTATAAAACCCATAATGTCGACAAAACGTTGCAATCCAATGACTCGGGTCGCGGTGGGGCGGTGCTGATCTCCGCAATTTGAAGCCTTCAGTTC
>JASGAU010357948.1:0-26414 GCA_030220045.1 Australoheros facetus
ATACATACACATACACATACATACATATATACACACACATACACACACACACACACACACATATATAGATATCTATCGATCAATCGAGAGAGAGAGAGATTTGCCTTGATATGAAACAGCTTTAGGATTTGTTTTGTAAGCAGCACTCACTCATATGTACTGTTAATAAAAATGACTTTCTAAATTAGGTTCATAAATCAAGTGTGCTAAAACTGGTTTTAAACACCTACGTTTGTTTGGAGTCACGTGACCAGCCGAGTCTGGGGCCTGCCGTAGCTCTGACTCCACCCCTTCTGAACTCCATCTCTGCTGCATCATCAAGGTTGAAGGAGGTAGAGTGACTCCTCTTTAGCCTGCAGCATATTTGCATTAGACACAAATCAAAGATAAAATGACACTAGTTTGAACACAGATGATGCGCTGCTGAGTGTTACCTGCCAAAGAATCTCTTTAACCCTTTGGACTTCTTTTTGGTTTCCGGAGAGGATGTTGGAGGAGATTTATCGTAGGATTTCCGAGGAGGAGAACCAGCCAAGTCAAGGTGGTCAGTGCCTTTACGTTCCGTCTCAGCTGTAAAAGTAATATGCACGTGTTAACAAGAGAGCATACAAGCTGGAACAATGATAGATCCACCGCCATGAAGACAGAACTAGATCCCAGACATATCAGATTCAAGCAGCACTATATCAACGCAAACTACAAAAGCATCACATGAACAAAACAGCTGCCACCACCCATGCAAAAGTCCACTCATTTACAACAGGTAAGAAATGCATATTTAACTGGAAAAACACTAAAACAGCTCTATTGCAGATGGTTTAATGTCATGGATAAAGGACGGCTGGATGTTTTTGGTGATATCTTTGATAGGGACAACTCACGTCAGAGCAAGGTGCAAGGAAATGGTTGAAGAAAAAAAAAAAAGGCAAATGAAATCCCAATGATAATTTTCATTAGTGATTTCCATCTTTTCTTGTAACACACAGTCTAGCTTTAACTTTTCCAGCCCTTGAGAAATACTGAAATGGCACAGAACACGTTTGAGCATAAAGATAAAAATATTTTATCTTTAACTAAGATTTCACAAAGTTGGGAAACACACATTAAAAAAAAAAAAAGGAGAAAAGTTGTTCTATCAAATAACAGCATGACAGTGACATCATGTAAGTTAAATGTTTACATTGCCGTGTCAGTACTGCCTTTAGTGCATCCAGCTGTCTCATCCAGAGCGGCCATACTGCAGACCAAAAAGGCCATTCTGCTTCACTGTACCTAACACAGGTGCACTGGCACTCCGGGTTCGATCTTCCCAATTTACAAAGGCGTGAAGGAAACATGAATATCAGTAATAAAACAAAACACAAACAGCTTGAAAAAACAAATACAGGAGAAAAAAAAATGCTTTATAAAGGACGGCAAAGCTCACCAAGGTTTGGGGCGCTGCCTGTCTGCTTGCCTCCACGCAGTTTAAAGAAGCCACGGCCAAAGGAGGAGCGGGCCTTCTTGGTACCAAAACTCTCCACACTTGTGGCATTTCCTTTAGTTGGAGAAGAGGAACTTGATCCTGTTTTATTTAGGGCCTATGAGCAGGTTAAAAAAATAAATAAATTAAAGAATGAAAGTAAAAATCACTAGAAAAAAGCACTGTTTAACCACTAGGTGTCAGAGGAGGACAAGCTTATTCAGGGGATCCTACGACCACCTTGTTAATTATCCACAGCAAGGAGGATCTACTCAGCAGGACCATTTAAAAGTAATGAGCATTTTGATATATTATTTACAATAGTCATAATAGTATAATAAGCCCGCCCACATGAGACAGCCTGGTTTTACCTGGTCAGTGCTGCAGGTTCCAGTAGAGTTGCTTGGCTCTGGGACATCTAAAGTACTGAAATCACAACAGTGAGAATTTAAGCCTCAGATAGACCATTATTTTAAGCCCCTAAGAGTCTAGAAATGTTCTTAATATCAAGTTGAAGTAATTATACTTAATTAAAATCAAACTTGGTTAAAAAAAAAAAAGAAAAGAAAAGAAAAGGGAAAACCAGAAACTTCTGAAGGTGTAATCAGCAGAATTACTATTCTCCTAACCTGCCATTAGCAGCAATTGTTCCACACAAATTTTTCTGCTTTAAACCTTTGCTCAGTACACCCACACAGGTGTTTTCACATAGGTTCCCAGATTAGTGCTGGTGGGCACAAATCTTCCTGACTCACAAATCTTCTGTTGCAAATGTTGTGGGGTATAAATTTCACCTTTGTTTCTGTAGCGAAAGCTGTGCAGCCTCGCATTCCCAACACAGCCATGATGACTTGTATTAACCTTAAAGGTCTAATCAGCCAAAACAATGCAGGGATGAGATAAATTAACCAAAACTGCCGAATAATCTCAGTAACAGCAGCAGCTGTTATTAACTTTCTACAATTTGACAGTATCATCAACATACCACCCGCTTAGACAATCTAAATTTATTAAAGGTGATGTTGTTCTGATTAGACAAAGGTTAAAAGTTCCCAGGCATCACCTAGAATTCATTTAAATTGTGCAGAAATATCAATCCATTTCATCTGAACCGTGAAAATTAATTAAGCAGAAAAAAAATTCTTGATTGCAGTAATTCTGAAAGCTTGGGTTTTACCTTCTGGCAGCCTGTAGCTGTCGTTCTCGGTCCAGTTCATTCATTTCAGAGAGCACTGCTATGCATGGAATAGACTGAGACAGAGAAAAATATTATAAACTGAACATATTTTCCTAAAGCAGAGCATGTACCCAGACCAACAAACAGTAAGAACCAAAGCTCTGAATTCCAGGCAGAAACAATTTCAGAGTGGGATGCCAAAATTGAGTTTTTATAAAGGAAGTCGACAGTCTGGGGTTCATCCTGTGTCAGAACTGTTTTGATAGAGGTCGTGTTTACCTCGCCCAAGCTCCTTCCTGCCTCCCCCTCCAACTCCAGAGTGACCTGTTCAACCTCCATGCCTGCAGAGACCGAGGGATCATCTTGGATGTCGTCATAGTCATCTTCCTTCAGCTTCTCTGAGAGACGACAGTCAGGGCACAAAATATCATAAATCTGTCTTACCCTTTCAAAGTTCATCAGCAGTGTTAAAAGCAGCCTAACACTGAACACAGGGGGGGCTTTTAACAGTCAAACACAGGCAGTTTCTGGGTGCTTTTTGCACTTACTTGAGTTACATTTTCTCGCATCGTCTGCTCATTTGAACTGCAATATGAAGTCCTGCACCTCTATGAAAATAAAATAATTATAGCTAGAAATGGAAAGGGTGCTTTGTGAAGAGCTATCCTTTTGTGAAGTACAGTGAAGAGTTTTTGGTTTTGTTTTTGCTATTAAAAAGAAAGCATCTTTTTTGCTCCTACCAGCAGGATTTAGGGTCACATGATAAAGAACCTGGGTAGGACATGTAACTTGCCACAACACTGAAAACTGGCCATCTTAATATAAAGAATTATGAACCAATCAAAGGGCGCTAAGAACTTTAAATCCCACTTTGACTCAGTACAGAAGTAGTTTTAAACAACAGCACTGTAAATATCATCGTGAATGCATTTGAATTTTATGAGAAACCTTTATGTGTACGATTTTCTGACCTTTGACCAGCTCTTGCACCTTTTTGCACTTTGTAAGCGACTCCTCCAGCTCTTTAATCCTCCTTTCCTGGAATCAGACACACATTAGGTCACTGCAGTGATGCCTCTAAGCAAGTTAAAGCTGCTACTGGGCTGCTGACACACTACACAGTACCTTCTTATCATTCTCTGACGTCAGTGACTCCAAAACCCTCTTCATCTTCAACATTTCAGAATCTGGAGGAAAGAGACGAGGGGGGGAAANCTTTATACTTGAGTTCCTGCAGGCTCTGAAGGCAGCCAGCAGAAACATGAAATAATGAAGCCACTGGGGCACGCTGTACTGGACAGAAGGGCTCCTGTTTCAGCTTGTTACTGCAATGAACCCTTGATTTAGTTATCACTACAAATTAACCTAAGGTTTGCGTGTGTGTTTTTTTTCCCCTCAAGGAGCAACACACAATTAAATGTGTGCCAATCAGTTGATGTAATCCAAACCTAATGAACTCCTAAACGGTGTTTACATGAGGAAAGAGTGGTTACAGCTTGTGTCTGCTTATTAATCTGGAATAATTTATCCCCCAAATTCCCCTCAATTTTAGGAGACATTTTATCGTCTCTCAGCTTAGTTTGTTAGTTTCACAACTTCCATCTTTACTGCTACAGTTATTCTATTTTAGTTTCCCTGGGTGGGCTCCTACTGCTACAGCCAGGGGACGAGCCTCGCATGAAACAAAGCCAGCGTGATCCAGGTTTATACTGTCATTAATCCTAAACTAAATACAGAGCCAAAGAAAAAAATAGAAATGATAATCCGCATCACTGCATCAAGAATTACACTGTTGTGTTTGTAGCCATGCAGCTGAGGTAGGGGGCACCAGGGGTATACATAGGCTGACATGCTGTATAAAATTTTGCATTCTTCACCTGCTGGACACACCGCGGGCGTACACCAGTGTAGTGTCGATGCTGACCCACAGACACTACGACCCACTTAATGCAGGCAAATTTAGCAGCTCAAAAGCATTAAAGTATATTTGACCCTGTCGGCTGTTCTGTGCAAGCAAACCAAATGACAACACCATTAATTATTTAAGATGAAACTTAAATAATTATAGATTTGAGGTGAGTCACCCTCACTTCAAATCTTATAACAGCAAAGCCAGCAAAGTTTCCCCAGTTGCACATTAGCCGACTCCAAGTAATAATCAGTTTTGTTACAGTCTGGTTTGTTTTTAAGTTTTGCTAGATTTGTTGTGCCTCTGTGCTGAAACGGTGGAAGACAAAACAAAAGCCTATAGTTGTTTAGGTTTTACTGAGCAGCACATGTTTACAGGCAGGCCAGTGTGGCAGACACCCCTTTAAACAAATAGCATTCCTCCATCATCAGGGTGGATAAGATAAGGTCAGCTCTGTGTGTGCGTGTGTGTTGCAGACTGGTAAGGCTTCTGTAAGGGCATGTAGTGTTGCTGGAATGGGAAATGTCTATTTTCTAATCCTCAAACCATTTTTTTTAAATTAGAGTTGAAGTGCATGAAATGGAACATGACCATTATTAAAAACAGCTCCCACCTCTTTCTGCCCCCTCTGCTCTGTTGTGGCTCTCCACCGTCAGTCTGTCCTCATCCTTCAACCTCCTCAGCTCCAACTCTCGCTCCTCCAGCTGCCTCTGCAGAAGCTGCAGCTCCTCCTATAATCAGGGATGACAAAGCCATAATTTATCGGCGACATTTAATGCTTTGAAGCCAAGAAAAGTATCAAATGCATTAAACAATCTGGAATAAGAGGCTAGTGGGGATATGGTTTAAGTCGGTTATTAAGATAAATAGATTATTAAAACGGGGCATGACAGCATTAGGGTGAATCTTAAGTGACAGACTCTTTAAAAATTCATTATCAGCACAACAGATGCCAAGATAGTCTGGCTTCAGTTCAAGATTCAAGACATCATCAGGGTTTACTCTGCCCTGCTTAGCAGCATACCACAACTGAAAAATAAAGTCACTGCAACAGTGCCAACACCTGCAGTTTCTGAACTGGCCACTTGAGGTTGGCTCCAAAACTGAGAATCAGACTCCCGTGTTAAAATAAAACTTTAAAGTGAGAAAAAAAAAAATGTTTTGCCCACCAATTTCACCTATGTGAGAATTATATGCAGGTGATTTTTTTCCCCAATTCAACTTGCTATATTATTATTTATATGTAAGCACTATTTAGCAGGTATATGTATCTGTCATCTACTCTATCTTTGGATGAATCTTGCTAGCTTGGTTAGCAAGACCATCATCTAACTACTGTTAAGAGCCTACAGACAGCTTTGAAGAGCATCATCTACATGCTGCAGCTGTTTACTGTCCCCACATGACAGTGTCACAAACAACAAGGGAGTTACTCTTCCTTTTGCTCTTGTTGGTCCATATAGCATACAAAAGAGCACAAAAGTGAAAGTGTGTTAGAAACAATGAAAATGTCTCTTGCAGACACTGTCTGTGCTGTATTTTTGGATCTTTGGTGTTTTTTGGTGCTTTGCCTCTTTTTGGTGAACTCCACTATCGCTCCCATCCCTTTTCCGGTCCACTTCTCAACTAACCAGCATTGAACCTTTGTAGTGTCATGCATGTTGAGCTACATGCTATTGGTCTTGTGGAGGACTGCACATAAGCATGTTTGAATAGGTTGTAAATCTGTCTGCACAGACAAATATCTATGCAAACAGATGTACCATAAATTCACCGTTAGCTGAAAACTTTGAACTCGACCTTCTCATCCAAATGGGGTCTCTTGTGGCTTCTTCAAAACTGTAGCTTACTAACCAGTGGGTGAGGTCACGGTCCTTTATCTACAGTCTATGTGTAGACTAGACTACCAATGTACCAATGAAGTCGCTTAAAACTATGCATAGACATTTATGTCTTATAACTTGAGACCTGAAACACAAATGAAGCTCACTTCGTTCTGAGCAGTAATGTTTAGCTCTAATTACTGTAGCAAATGCAAACCTGTAATTACAGTGGCAAACGTTATAGAAGTTAAGCCTGTTAGCATTATCATTTTGAGCCTTGTCACGTTAATGTTACCATGTCAAGCTTCTCCACAGAAAACATGCACATGTGCAGTTATATGAGTAAACTAAATTTTATATGTAAAATAAGTAGAGCCCCATTACCAAAACATTCCTGAGAACTACATTACAAACTGACCTGTTTAACACACTGTGGCATGAGTGACATGATTCAGTGCAAGCTCATGCAAATCACCAAACTGATATTCTGGAAAAAAGTTAGCATGCAGACCAGTGGGCACACAAAACTGATCAAGTGCCACAAAACAGACAATTTAAAAACTTAACTACTTTAACCCAAGAACACTAAAATCAGGTGATTTTCACCCATGCGGCTGTAGTCACATGATTTTCACTGTGTTGCTGCTGTCTGAGTTGCATGCAGAACTCATATGGTCCAAAAAAAAAAAAAAATTATTATTATTATTATTTATAGTCAGCTGCTCATTTTTCTCCTCTCAAAAACAAAAAAACCCACAGTTTTTTGTTTCGCTCTCCCACAGTTGTCAGTGATTTTTTTTTTTCCTTAACGGTTTCCTAATTTTTCACCAATTTTAAAGCCTTTTTATAGGGTTGCCCCATGATACCTTTTTTGTTTTATGAGCTGTATAGGGGGAAATTAAAAAGTTTAAAACACTACTTCCATTTGCCACGTATTGTTGTACTTTAATATATTTTGCAGAGAAGTATGTTTATATCAGGTCAAATATACCTGACGCTAGTGATAGTGTTATAAAACTGCATGTTAGGGTTCTAGGACATTTGCAAGGTGTGCAGCTGTTCCATTGAAAAAAAAATTTACAAAAAAAAGGAAGATATTTGCTGAATAGCAACTCGGACCTGACCAACATCGTGTTTCTGTCAACATTATTTTACTCTACAGGTGTAGAGAACAAAGCTTAATAGAGGATTTGCACCTGGTTCAAATCCAATAACCGGTACTGGTGGGAGCACTTACAACAAGTGTGGTGAAAGTCAGGAAATCAGTGCACAGCAGTGAAGGATGAGAGCTGGCTTAGAGGATCTTAAGGGTCAGAAAGGAGGAGACAAAAAAAGGCTGGAGATTAAACCTTCACCTCGTGTCCAGTGAACCGACCAGTGTTCCACTTTGGACGCTTGACAGGTTAGCATGTTGCAGAAAGACATTAACATAAAGGAAGAAAAGAAAAGCAGGAGCCAAAAAACGGGGGGGAATGGGGAAGAATAAGGAGAAAAAGATGTCATGGGGGAAATTAGAGGGATTTAAACTTGTAAAGTTTCATTTCAAAAGACTGAAATTCATTCAGATCTCTGGTTATGGCCAATTACAAAAGTGTTCGCTGAATGGATGTGAACTACAGACACTCACTTTGGTAGCTTTGAGTTTCTTCTCACACTGCAGTCTTTCATTCTCTATATCAGTCACTCTGAACCGCAGGTCCATCACTTCCTGGTACAGGCCCTGGGGAGGAAAAAAGAACTCCCATTAACCGCTACACTCTGATACAAACCTGAACTGGAGGCTGTGTGTGGGAGAGAGGTCTGATTTTTTTTTTTTTTCCCTTCTTCTTTAGCAGGGGAAGAATTCCTGCCAAAGGCATCAACATTATTTTCAAACTAATGTCTCTCATGAGAGAATATGAGAAGCTCAGTCTACACATGGAGACAAATCCTAGACTTAAGGAAAGGGTCACGGTTAATTAATGTGAAACTCCTTTTATCCCAATCAGCAACAGCGTAGGAGGCCTGGGAAACTGACTTAAAAGTAAATACCCATTACATTTAAACATTATTCTAAACCCTTAATTCTTGAAATTGGACACTTTTGAATGTAAAATGTACCCAGACAGTTTAAATTTGTTTTTGGTTTTTTTCTTCTGCGATGCACAACAAATATCTGGTTACGTCTTGTTCATATCATTTTCATTTGAAAGAAACGCAGTTTTTTTTTTTGGTCTTGTTTCTTAGAAGGCAGTATTTTTAAACAACGTCATACTTGACTAGTATCATAAAAATATAACATCTTTATAATATTAACACAGAGCCTGTTCAGACACAAGTGCGACCAAGTTTATTTTGTTGTAGCTACAATTTACAGACTGATTAAAACTTTTTTGGGTTTTTTTGGTGTGCATTTTTTCATACCCTGAGAAAATTCCTGGTTTGAGGGTTAAGGCTTGGTTTTAGTGTTAATTTAGGGTAAAAGTTTGGCACTTTGCTGCGATGATGAAAACTTAACTTTAAAATGGATCTGATAAACAGCGGGTTGAGGCAGAAGAATGAACAAACGTACAGAGATTTATCAAATTAATAAGATAATGTTTGAATTTGATGCGTTTTGTGTGGTTATTGTCATGTTAATACACACACACACACACACACACACACACACACACACACACACACACACACAGCAAGTTAGCCATTTGTAAATGTATTTGGACTTGCTGTACTCTTCTGTTATTCTTGGAGTAAACTGTCTGTCTGGCAGTATTAGCTGCTAGAAGTTGCTGATTACACTGTAACAAAAGGGTGCACGGAAAATTAACTCGATTGAGATTGATTTTAAATCTACAAAAAAGTCTGAGTTTGACATTTATATGGAAAATGTGAATAAAAAAAAGGAAATGGGCCCAGCAAATACTGACTCACTAACAGTGATACAGAATACTTTTCTATGTTTTTACCAACTATATACACTCAACTGGTACTAAGAGATTCTGAATGTGTCTAACAGCTGCTCAAGGCTAAACAAAAACATGAGACACAGAAATACTTTGGACAGACAAGACGTCCAATCAGGGTTTTATTTAAAGCTAAATGGGACCTAAATGGAGAAAAAATAATAAATATGGGACTCGCAGAAAAACCTGTATAATTCTTTTAGGCTTTTACTGCATGGAAACCCATAATATAGCCCAGCTAGGGAGCAGAGTGTATGGAAACTATAACAGCTTTTTAGCCCATGAGAGAGTGTGGAGAAAGGCGGTATTATGGGTGAGTGGGGGGGATTCTGGCAGGAAACAGCTGCTAGAGCACAAGGAGTGTTTAAATCTCTTCTGTAACCCTTAAAGAAGTTCACGCTGTGCCACATGACAGATCTGAGTCCAGTCGAGTGAGACCGACCTTTGTGACTTTAAAACAATGAGTCGGTGGCTGCCAGGATTCAGAGTCGCACACCACATTAGACAAGGTGCAGGTGCAACTGAGAATTTAACTGCCTGCTTCATTTTATAGCCTCTATCAGAGAACATTTTGAGAAATGTGCTCTACCTCATTGTCATTGTGATCTCTCTCCACAGCAGACAGTTTCAGCTTCAGGCTGGACACCTCAGTCATAAGCTCCAGCTTCTGGGTCTCCAGTGCTGTCCGGTTCAAAAGCTCCTGTGGAGCAACATTCACATGCAGAGAGGAGTTTCCAAATGGCCCGTCTAGGTTTTCCATTAACCGAGGTTCACTGTGTAGAGGCCTTACCTGCTGAAGAAGCTGCTCAGTAGCATTTAGTTTCTCACGATGTTGCGCAAGACAGCCATCTAGATCCCGAATCTTTTCACCTTGCACCTCCACCTGGTCTGTTAAAACGCTTACCTAGACAATAGTGAAATATCTTTAAAGATCATAAAACATGTTCACTAAAGCAGAGAGACTAGTTTTATATTTTGGGGGACTATGCTTATGCACGTCTAGAGTTAATGTGGTGGTCAACACTGTTCTCATGTGTCTCTGTATGGAAAATATGCAGCTACATTGGTAGCCAGTGAGTTTTGCTCAATACAGACTGGAAACTGAGGGAAAACAGCTGACCTGGCTCTGTCTGAAGGTACCTAAAATCAGACTACTAACTGATAAATCACACAAAAACTAAAGAAAACAAACTAAATGTTGCGCAGAAGGTTGTGCAGGACTTCATTTGATGAACTTGGTAATATCCTAGAGTCATAACTTTCTTTGCCTGGCACAGAAACTGCTCTGAAATATAGTCAACTTTAATAGGAAATTTTATCATGTAACCAGCATGGATTTCAACACAATCATGAGCACCTAATTAAGGCTTTTTTAAATTTGACACTTTCCCTGCAAAAGTAGGATTTTGACTTTTACGATCACATATTTGTCCCTGATTTTGTTTCATTTTATTTGAAATGTCCCCTATACATTGTGGCAACTATGTTAATGCAATTTTATATAAACAGACCTATATACCTGCATAGATTTGGCAAACAATTAAAACAAAGGGTATAACTAATTGAAAAATCAGAAATATCTGGGCCTTTTAAAAAATATATATATATAAAAATTTGTCTTCTGCACACATGGTAACACTGCGGCTTAAAATAAGAATGGAGAAAAAAAATAATTTGTTCCTTTCCATGAGATTTCTTCCAAAATCTGTTTTGGCAATATTCTGCAAGCTTACAAACAGGACTGAAAATTCCTCTTTGAGCCCACTAATTATACAAGTGCCGATTGCCACAATAACACTTAATTGCCTATTCAAGACAAACTGCTCGGCTGTTTTGCAACCATGCTGCAGAGCTTTGCTCACGCACCTGAAGAATAAGACACTCTTTGTCACTCTCGAGTCGTGACAGACGCTCTTGGTAGACCGCTTCGGAGCTGTGGATGTTAGTCTGAAATAAGGAATGATACAATTTCATTTGTGTAGTCTGAACAAACAGAACAGCATTTGCTGTGTAAGTTAAATAAGGCTTTAAGGTAAGGTTTCTTTTAATATAAGAGCTCATAAGAGAGGGAGAAGGCCTGTAGGTTATGTTGAAATATAGATCTGGCTGAAAGACCCAAATCAAAACACACCAGCCTTGAGCCACAAGGATACACTACACACTATTTTCTTGTATATAACCTCACAGACAATGATCTCACATGGTTTTCCCTTGAAGAAATCAACTGATATGCGTTTTAAGATTTTCTGGAAAATGTGAGGGGTCAGTGTTCTCACATGAAAGTGATTTGAAAATTGAATGAAAAGCAAACTCTTCTCAAATATCACATGGAGAGACGAGGCTGCGAGGGAAGAAAAGCACGAGCCTCACACAGAGTCAGCATGAGTTTAAATGATGGAAACTATTTGCAGGGAGGCTCCTATAGAAACGCCATGATTCACACGGCCCGTCAAAACATTACTTCTAGAATAAACAAAGTCACAATAAAGGCAATGGAGCATAAGCAAGAGATGAAAAGCATAGGAGGATAATTCATAGCAGGCTAAATCTGCACTGTACACAGAGATTAATCATGCACAAAATGACGGTTCTCTTTTCTGTGCAAAAACAGAGCATCAGTTTTTAGATTCATGCTAAGATTCTCTCTGGTTAGCACAGCAAGAAAACAGGAGCACATTTTAATTTCCTTGTATTTATCTACACGTAATCATTGGGTGAATCAAATACATTTGATGCAAAATCTAAAAGCAAATGCATCCAAGAGACTGCAATCAACTCAAAATGACCTAAGCGGTTTAAGGTGCACTTGAGACAGATGTTGAAAAAGTTTCCTTGAGAGGCATATCTAATCCAACTGTGACCAGAAATGTATGCTACCTTGCTCTTAAAAGGCAAAAACCTTACCAGATTTAAATTTAGCTCATCTCCACTTCAAGGCAGTCTTCTTCTGGACCATTTTCAGCACAGATGCAATTTTTAAAAGCTCTCGTTCTGACCACTTGCTAATCAATGACACATGATTGATCTCCTAAAGTGTTTCATTTTGGAGATGAGGACAAAGCCACAGGGAAACAAGTCTAGCTAGTAGGGCTGGTGGTGTCATAAATATTGTGTTGGTGTGGCCAAAAAAAAAAAAACCAAGCCGGCAGACAATGGCACGCACCACAGTATTTGCACTAAATGCTCTCAGTTGCCTCAGTACATTAAGGCAGAACTCTGTATTGACAGTCTGACACTGCAGACAATTAAATTTGCCAACCCTGTTTATGTTGAAAAAACTAAAAGCATTCCCCTGACCTGATTTCACTGCCTTTGATCTTTGGCAAAGGCAGGCTTTGTTAGTCTTTGTTAGTCTATGTGACAGCCAGTGCACAGCTCTCATCAGCAACAGCAATCTACGACATAAAACTGGGTCAGTTTGACAGAGAAGATGATCTTTGCTCTCTGTACAAGTTTGAACCCCACGGAGAAATCAGAGATGCAGACACAGCAGTCACACTGGCAGGGGTCCAGAGGTGTACAAGGAGATGACTTCATTGGCAAGGTCATGATACTTTTTGATCACTTAAACATAAAAGACTAGACAAAGAAGTCTAGACAGCATCCAACACAAGGTCTGTTTGTTTGTTTTTTTTACCATTCGTCCATGCAGCCACTCTGCTAGTCCCTCTGCAGTGGAGTCAGGAATCTGACACCGCAGGTTGTCCCTCTCCTCATTATCCATCAGCTCCAGTGCTGCTCGCAAATCCTCCAGTAGGTGAAGGACCCGAAGGCCACCGAGGAAAGGTGATGTGGGTGACTGGCAGTCAAACAGCCCATTGGAGTAGTCCATAGCCTTGGAGCCTGGCAAGGTGCAGAGGGAAGATTTAGATTCATATAAATTGTGTGTGTGTGATGCATTCATACAACCACATATTCAAACTGATTTGTAAATATCAATCATTGAGAAACTGTGCTATTTTTACTGCACAGTCTCTTATGAATAGACTGATAAGCTGGTGACCAAACATCAAATACATCGACCAAATTACTGCATTTAAATGTCTTGTGTTGAGGCTGGTAATCTTAGTTAGACTGCATACTTTCCAGTACATAGTGACTAGTGCAAACTAATGTTTAATATAGAGTATGAACTCTGTTCTGTTGCATTCAATGAATTAACTTAAGCAGCATCATGCAGCACACACACAGAGTAGGGGTGTATGACTATGCCCCAAATCAATTATTTTGGTCAATAAGATCATGATTAATTAACACGATTGCTCACGAACTCATGAAAATAATTTTCACTTTCTTTTTAATTAATTCCATGAATGTTTATAATTCAACAAACAACAACAACAAAAAAAAGTAAGCTGAAGCTGCCACAGACTGGCAGGGAGTTAATTAAAAGAAAATAAATAAATAAAAGAAGCCAAAAGGTGAAACAATTTTGGAAAACAGAATGAGGCAAATTACTCATTTTACTCATAAAAATCTCAATTATCTTATTATCTTGCCAAAATTATAACAAATTAAAATGTGATTAACTGTACAGCCCTAACAAGAAGACCGAGCTTTTAATGACAACAGCAGAAAAGAAAAACGTTGAAAAGTGTGGTTACACTTTGCTTGAATCAATGCTGACAACGCTTGCTGCCACAGGTGCAATAAGACGTGCAAGTACTGGCTAAAATAGCTTTGTGTGCCATGGATCGCTTCCTCTCCTCTCACCATGGATGTTCCTAATGTCAGGAACATTAACATAAAAGTGACCTCAGTGTTTAAAAGATTCACAGACTGATGTCCATAACTCATGTGTGAGGAGGGTTATGCATGACAACTTACTGATATCTTCACAGGTAAAACTCCATAAGTACGTAGTTGGTTGACAGTTAAAGCTCTTCACGTGCTTTATAACAAATTTTAATTGGAGTCTCCATCAAATTCTCCAAGACCATTATATTTGTTTAAGTAGCTGACATGGTTTTCCCTCAAGTCATTTTACCCCTACTCAAACATTTCAGCAAAATTACAACATCACACCTACTTTTAGGTACTTACTGGTATTCTTTCCACCGCTGCATTAAAACAACTGCAAACATACTGAGCAAACCAATGTTTATATAGTGTCCATAAAACAAAATATAAGCAAATAAAGGCAATGAAATGTCTTTCTGTACAAGTGGCAACTACATTTTACTTGGAAGCAAATGCAGCAACATGTTGACTGATCTCGAGTGCATGATGTTCCCACCATGTGCTTCAGCCCACTCTATACCATCTGTCTTAAATGTCAGCCATAATGAAGATGCCCAATAGTAATGAAGGAGCTAGATAAATGAATATGCAGCAATCATGGCTTCCTCCGCAGTAGCAGAGGAGCGGGGCTTGGTGATGCCTGTGGTTTCTGCGGAAACAGTGGGGACTGGGGGATGTCATGTGATCAGCCGCCTCGCTCCCATTGGAAAGGTCAGTGCTATAATTACACACATCAGTGGAAAAGTATGGACTCAAAAACTGAAGCCTGGTCTGCTCATCTGCACAAGTATACAGAGTGCAGCCAAAAGCTTGCAGGCAAGAGGTTTGTATTCCAAACTCACAGAGCTTGAATAATCATTAGTTTCCATCACTGCAGGGACAATGGAAACTTCCTTTAATTCTCATGTAGTGGAGGCAGACCACTAGAAGCATGGTTTTAGTTGTATTTCAGACTTCAGTATATTCAGAAAGATTGCATTAAACTGCAGGTAAAAGTGGGAGGAAGACACACTGTGTTAATGTCCACTTGGACTTTGTATTTGCAATTTGATGGTTTCCAGATGTGACTATACCCCCATAGCCTACCATGCCCACTTAAATAAGTGCTATGCCCAGGTTTTAGAGTCCAAATGTTCACTGTGGTTACCTGCTATGATCCCATCCATTTGCTCCAAGGCCGCTGCCAACATCTCGCTGGCGTCGGACATCATCTTGTGCTCAGTGAATCTGAGAGAGAAAAGAGTAAGAAAATGGAAAAAACCCATAAAGAACCTGGCCAGAACTAAAAGACATTAAAAATAACTTCAAATCCAATCACTGCACAAACAAATACTGGTCTGCCAAATATGGGGTATGCAGCTATGGCTGCAGCATTTTTTAATTGTCAGGTTATCAGTTCACTTTATGACCAAGAGGATTGAAGAGTGGTCATCCTCCAAAATGCTGAAGTACTGTAAATGAGGTAAAAGCATCTCCATCATTGCCTAAAAGCTCTTCAATGATTCAAAGCAACTATGCAAACTCTCTTACTAAAAAGATGTTTAATAGCACTCAGGAAACTTAAGTACAGCTTCTTAATAGGTCATGTGATGAGGATGGTGGGTCATGCTCACATAAAACCACATATCACATTAACAACATCTCCTAAGACAATAGCACCAACAGTTTCTCTTTGCAGAATTTTAATGACACTAACGCAGCATCTGTTTGGATGGTGTTACAAAATCTTTGAAGCTACAGTTTACTAATGTTCCCTAAACATATCATATGAAGGTGGGTAAGTGTTTAAAATGTGTGCAACTGTGCCTGTTTAACAGGTGGCTGTGCAATGGGCAGATTGTGTAGAGAAACACCAACAATCACACAACCCTTATGAGCAAGCACTTGGCAACAAAAGGAAGGAAAAACTCAATTTTAACAGGAAGAAACCTCCAGCAGGATCCGACTCAGGGGGGTGCAGCCATCTGCTGTGACTGGTTTGGGGTGAGGGAGACAGGACAAAAGACACACTCTGGAAGAGAGACAAACTTTAATAATAACTACTTAATAAATGCAGTGGTGTATAAACACATACGGAGTAAAAAAAGGCAAATGAAGAAGGACCACTTGGTGCATCATGGGAAGCCCCCAGCAACCTGAGCATATTGCGGTATAACTAAGAGGGCTCAGGGTCACCTGATCCAACCCTAACTATAAGCTTTAATCAAAAAGGAAAGTTTAAGCCTAGACGTAGAGAGGCTGTTTGTTTCTCCGAATCCAAACTGGGATTTGGTTCCACAGAAGAGGGGCTTGAAAGCTGAAGGCTCTACCTCCCATTCCCAAGACCACCTTATAATGATGAATTCTGACTGAAACTCTTCAAATAATCTATTCCTCTGCAGATGATCAGTTAGCTGTTTTACAACTACTCTTTCAAGAATTTTTGAAATAAAAGGAAGGCTGGAGATTGGACTATAATTAGTTAACACAGCTAGGTCAAGTGATAGCTTTTTAATTAATGGTTCAATTACTGCCACCTTAAAGGCAAGATAGAGAAAGACTAAAAAAATAAATACAATTAGATTAAAATAACATCTTTGAACCAGCTTGTGTTTTAAGACTATCAGAATGATTAATTTTGTAAAACTTGTAATTTTTTTGACTGGCTTTTTAAAATTGCTGAAATTTTTTGGGCCTTCCCTCAAAAACGTAATCTGGATGGGAGCATATGCTACTCTAAAACCTGTATACACCTTTCAGCATTGACGTGCCTCTCCAGATGTGCAAGCTGCTAATTCCAAAGGCACTAATGCATCTCCCATACCATCAGCGATGCAGACACTGGAGCTGAACAATGATGACAACTCTCCTCTTTAGCCTTGAGGAATGTTTTCCAAAAAGAATTTTTGATTCTGTGTCCACAGAACAATTTTCCACTCTGCCTCAGTTTATTTTGACTGAGCTTTAGCCAGTAAAGACAGCAGTGTTTCTGGATTGTGTTTACATATGGCTTCTTCATTGCATTATAGTGTTGACCTGTATTTGTGGATGGCACAGTGAGTGATTTCTGAAAGTGTTCCTGAGCACACGCAATGATTTCCATGACAGAATCGTGCCTGTTTTTAATGAGGGCCTGAAGATCATTGGCTCCAATATCCAGAATTTATTTTCAGCTTTGTCCCATGCACACAGATTTCTCCAGATTCTCTGAATCTTCTGATGATATTCCACAATTTGTAGATAGATTTATTTGCAGATTAGTGAACTTCTGGCCATCTTTATGTCTAACAAACTCTGCCTCTCTAAGGAACTCTTTTTATCCCCAGACATGTTACTGACCTGTTGTCAATTAACTTAATTAGCTCCAAAATGTTCCTTTGCCCGTTTCTTTTTTGAACCACTTAATTTTCCAGCCTTTCATTGCCCCCACCCTAACTCTTTGAGATGCATTGCTACCACCAAATTCAAAATAAGCTAATATTTTTCATGAAATAGTAAAATCTCTCAGTTTAAACAACTGATCTTTTATATGTTCCATTTTGAATAAAATATGGGTTATTGCATTCTGTTTTTTTCCACCTTTTTTAGAACTGGGGTTATTAAAAGCACATTTGCTTTTATCCAATATAGCATTTCATGTTCTGTTATTTGTCTTCCTTAAAACATCAGGTCTCAAAGTCTACTGTGATGAAAACACTGGAACTTGGTGGGAGGGATGTTTTGATCCAAAGGACGACCAAAGAGCCACTTCCTGGAGTAGGCAGACAAATTTCCTAACCAGTCATGCCACGTCTAAACAACAGAAATTAACATGCGCAGCATGTGCATACATTTTTGATGCTGCCATTGTCCCCATTATATCTACTGTTAAGGACATTGGATGTATAATAGCCTGTTGTGAACCACAAAGCCTGTCTGTATGCTCGCATTTGCATTTTCACTTGAAAAAGAAATAATCAAGTCATCACTAATCTTGTTATAGTAAAAGGTCTCGTTCTTCCTTTTCAAATGGCTGCTGAATCAAATTACCCCTGCAGTCTGTGACACAAAAACTGGCTGCCTCAGAGACAAAAAACAAAGTGATTTGAGGAGTTATTACCCAGAAGCCCTTATTTCCGGCAAGCAGGCAGTCACGAGTGCTCACGGCCAGGCTCCTGTCTGAAATAATGGCACCATTCTCCCAGGGGTCTCAGGCCTTGTAGCCCTGGCATGCTTGGCATTTCAAACTTCCATAACAAATATCCCCATGACCAGTGGAATCAAACACTTCTCACATGTCTTCTCTTTTACTTGCACTGGCCACTTAGCTCTTCAAACAAAATCTGATTTAAAGGAACTGAAATAGTAAACAGTGTAGCTGAGAGAGCCCAGCTAAAGCACAGAACCAACAACATAAAAAAACAGTAGCCCCACTTGTTCAGACATCCCATGGTAAAAGGGGGGCAGGGACTAGAGGCTTTGCCTCATTTCCTCCCTCTGTGGGGTCACAGTGTCATATCCAGTAGGGTAAGAAATTGGCATTAAGAGTATAATTAAACCAATGACCTCAATATGTGAGCTGGGAGCTACAGTCTGCTGTTAAAACAAGGAGCCCTAAGTGCTTTGCCGCCTAATTTTAACTGCAGAGAAGAGGGTGTAGGTTTGTTCTAAAATGTCACACAAAGTGCGGTATTTGTAGTACAACATCAACATATCATTAGGTTTGAATCTAAACAGAATCCTGGTTATGCAGACGCACACATTTGAAGATATAACAACCTGCTTTCCATCTAAACTGCAAAGTTTCCAAGTGAAATGAGGGTGGAGGAGCACCACCAATTCACTTCTTACTACTTGTATGTTTTACTCCATGATTTGATGGAAAACTCCCATTCTTTCTCAGCAGATTGAAAGCTGTATTTAGTCAGCCACTTATTTAATAAACCCTGTGAGAGCAACGTATAGTTTGTCCTTTCTCTCAAAAAAATGTTATATTTGCTGCTGAAAAACACTTTTTTTTTTTTAAACATGTAAACAAACTCATGCTCCACTCCACTTTGTCTCTGGAGTAGAAATTAAATAAGATGAAAATATGTGAAGATAAAATAAATCAAAGCGTTTGCATACTTGAGGGTGATTTTCATCTTTCTACACTGTCTTGTGATAGGAGCCCCATCTAATCCAGAATAAGTTTCATGTGAAATCCTATTTAGTAACAATTCACATGAAAGCCAAAATTTCAGGTCAATTTATCTCTGGAAATGAGTCAAAACAGGAATTAAATGAGCATGTGAAAAGAAAAAAGAAAAAGAAGAAGTCAATTTTGTCCTGGTCATGCAGCAGATAGATGGCACTAAATCCTTCCATGAAAACTGGTTTGTCATTCTTCAGACGGATAAAGCCAGACCCTTTAAAATGCCAGGGATTTTCTGCTTTTATACACATCGGTGATGAGAAGGTCATCCGTAAATAATTTTATGGCTAAAACCTCAAGAGAAAAATCTAAAGATGAGAGCTCATCCTCAACAAGGGTCCATATGAAGTAATAACGATTGATGCCTGAAGTGTAGGAGTGATGACTACATACATTCCTAAGCAGGCCAGTTCTCCCACAAACTAAACACTGGTGCCAGGCACTGACATTCCTGCTGACCTTTTTGACCCTTTTGCCTTCACAAGAAATCCCCTAAGGACTGTATTATGTCAAAGCCCAAGACATTTAAACTGACCCATGAAGGGAACAAATAAAATGCCAACAAGCAACAACAAACAAAAGCTGGCACGTCATATACACGGAGATATCACAAATGAGATCGGGGATATTTTCTCTGGGCAACAAATAACATTATTAAAAAAAAAGACCTGATCCTACAAGCAAGTATTGTCTGTCTTGGTAGAGCCAGAAATATCCCATTTCTCTGTGCAATGGAGCTCCATTGTTGGCCACAGCAGTTTGTTTTGATATCACGCATGATCCATCCTGCCACTGGAAAGCTCCCCAAGTCTATTTTGCCACAATGAAAGTCACGAACAAATGCAACATTCAGTCCTGCTGAAGTGATTTTTTCCCCAAAAACAAAGTGTCCAGCTGTTTTAGGAAACTGCTTAGGAACTTTTTTTTTTATTATTATTATTATTGTTTTCAGTAGGAAGGAAGAGGCTTGGTCCTGACTATCACAGAAAGGTTTTCAGACACACACTGTCAAGAAGGCAAACACATCCACATCACAGGCTGTATATAAGACTAACATTAACCACTGCTGGCCTGCAGTTTATTACTTTGACAGCACTTTGTTTTTTGAGGCTGAACGTGACCATATTTGGACACTAAGGTGCAGTGCTAAGTTATTAGCTCAATGCTAGCCAGCTTGATTAGCAAGCTGCATCCGAGCACACAGGTGCATCATAGATGCCTCCCATTGGTGATTATTATTTGTCATATGAGCACTAAAGCATTGAGTATCATTACACCACTACCCCATATATTGTGCTGATGTGATGATACTGAGACCATGTGGAGCCAGCTTCAAGTGGCTATAGCAGGAACTGCAGTTTTTCTTTAGCCCCACTTTCTCTGTATGCTGAGCCAGTTGCTGCATAATGTTGGACTGTCAGTGCTGGGAGAAACAGCACAGGGAAACAAAACAGTAGATATCCTTCAACTTCATTTCAGTCATAGTTGTATAGCACAGGCATCTCAAGGTTCTTTATATTTAAAGTTAGATCCTACAGTACTAGAGAGAGAACCCCATCAGATGGCCACAATCAGATGACCCCCTATGGGCGAGCATTTGTTGACGCTGGTGAGGAAATACTCCCCTTTAACAGGAAGAGACCTCTGCCTGAACCAGGCTCAGGGAGGGACACACATCTGCTGGGACCAGTCAGACTTCTATGCAAGAGCCTGAGCCTATTCAGCTAAATAATACCCCTTTGATATACTTTTACAAAGCAATTACATCAGTCATGAATGTGTAACTTTTAACTGGACTGATCGCAAACCTTAGTTCACTCTTTAAAATAAAGTAAGTAAAAAAAAAAAGCCATAATTGCAAAGGTAATGGATAAAAAGCACGAGTTCAACAGAGGCCTAGAAACAGCTTCTTTAAATCAATTTCTTTGCCCAGAATGACATCATTTCAAATCATTCTGAGTGCACTTTATTTGGAGCTTGAAGGTCTGAGAGGCAGGCTAACACTATAAAACCACATTATGAACATTATTCACTAACTGCTCTGCTCCTGTCATTCAAACAAATGTGTTAAGAAAAGAAAATCAATGCCACTGATCTAAATACATCTGACAGAATAATATTTCAATCTTAAAGACAAATCAGTCTGAGAATCAAACTCGACTTTTCTGGAGCTGAGAGGTGGTTTTAACATCAACCAGATGGATTGAGAGCAATATGGAGGTGGGGGGTGGGGGGATCTGAAAAGAAAATAGGCTGGGATTACTTGACCATACGATGAATGGTCGGTCTCTGTAACACACACACACACACACACGCCTCCACCGGTGCCTCGTGCTCCTATAACTTACCTCCAGCTGTGGTACAGATGTGCATTTCAGACTGTAGCATAGGGAGCAGCAAATGGTGTAATACTGCAACTCAGTTTGTCGTAGTAAGAGTTCAGACGCGCTCATAATGAGGTGTACGATACATGTGCTCACTGGACGGAAGTAAAATTATGGTGTTTGTAAATCTGTGTGACACTTTAAGTCACAACAAGTACCATAACAAGTTTAAATAAATTGCTGCCATAACTTCATGGTTTCTGCTTTCTTTAAATTTAACCTGAACAATGCCCTCTCTCCATCAGCACCCTCAGCAGCGATTAAGCTGACGAACCGCAAATATAAGCTGATTTGAAACCTTATACCTGAACACAGACTCTCTCTCAAAACAACTATATTGCTGCCACTACTTTTAAAACATTGTTTTAGTGGCATTTGATTAAATCCCCAGTCTCTACTCCAGAGACTCAACTTATTATCAAAAGAAATATGACAAAGTCAGATTTCATTACTGCACGCTTTTGGTTTAATTTAGAAAGCTTTGCGTTACGATTTGCAGAGATATCGGCCCTCCTCGGTCGATTTGACAGCTAATAACAATGACATTGGATCTCACCACATTTTGAAAAGTTACTCAAACATTAATCAACTTGTAAAACCTATTCAGAACAAAACAATATTCATGCTTCTGTATTGACGCAAAGGCCTGCACCCATTGTTTTGTTCACTGTATTTCTGATCAAATATTCTAGGCCCTCTGCCTTGCTCTTGGTCTTCCTGTGCCACCCAATTTAAGAAAAAGCCATGTCAAAAGCTCCAGTCAAACACCCTCCATTTGTTTACTCTTCCCCCTGAGAGATGGAGCATTGGACTTTCAGTCTGGGCTTCTGTGAGGTCAGGTTGTTTGACAGAGACAACAGACTTTAAAACACTGCCCTGTTTCTCACTGCAACAGCAGCGGCTGGACCGACACACTATACAAACAAGTCTTTGTCTTTCAGAGACTCACATGGTACTGCCACGACTCTGATCCCAAGTTATTGCAGTTTTTCCACGTGGCCCCAACTACATCACAGGCAGATATCCCACTGGAAGGGAAAAATACATTAAAAAAATAAAGAGAAGCTCTGGAGGAAATGAGTAAGAGATCTCAGCAAGCCAAGAAAAACTACATTTTGTTGCCTTTGTTATCAGTATTGTAACAAAGAAGCAGCCGTAAGTCATGAGTCCTGGTCTTACTCATGTCATGAGGGGGTAGATGCGCTTACAATGAATGGGCTGAAACTGTAAACAGGGTGAAAGCGAGGCATCCTTACACTCAGGAAGACCGTCACTCAGTCCTGTTAGGAAGCGCTTCCTGGTACATTCTGGGGAAATGTCTTCCTCTTACAAAGATACTGCAATTTTCCCGCAATCCCAGCACACACAACAATAACAGCTGCAAATCCAGGAGCTTCTATATTACTTCTGTCACATCACAAAGGAGACTTGAACATCAGCTTTATTGAATTTAGAGAACAAGCACAGCCCGAGCCATTAATTCTGTGCCTGTGAGACAAATGTTTTAGATTAAGATATTCTAATTAATTTCACAAGAATGTAGACATCCCAGTATATCATGTGGCTTATAAATGACACCTCCCCTCTGTCAAAATACACCACCACAAGAGAACTGCACCAGGAATGCAAGGAATGCAAACATCATGAAAAGAGGTGCCTGAGATAGAAAAGTCCCAGTCGACTTTCTGCACACGTGGCTTCAAGAAAAATAAAATCTAAATCTAGAAAACTCTGGAGAGTGTGCCATGTTGATCTTATAGCAGGCCAAGTTTGCTGCTGAAACAAACATGGGCCAATAATGGACTTTGTCTTCTGTGTACCTGACAGAACAACACACACGCACACACAAATGTCTGCCTGAGGAAACAAGCTTCCAGGAGATTAAGAGACACAAATAAATAAGTCTAAACAATCACTAAGCAGTTGGAAATTTTGTTTTACTATGCCACTGTAACATCAGATACAGCTGTGCAAGCACGTGTGCACCAGGATGGGTTTTTGGAGACATGGATCATTAGCTGCATGAGTGAGGTGAGGATACAAATAAGGCTAATGGCAGAGAGGGAAATAAAACCCTTTGTTATGCTTTAGGTTCTCTGCCTGCGGGCCAAGACGTCATCAGAGGGAGGCAGGCAGAGCAGAGGACTGCCAGGGGGTCATGCGCCTCAGAAACTGGAGGGGTGGGGGGGTCCTGATTAAAAACGTACACTACAGAGCTTTAACCATACAAAGGCTTTATTAGTCTCAGACTGATGATGAAGAACACCGACACTGGATCAGAAGCAGCTATAAAGTGCTGGCTCCTACTGTATTTTCTAAATGATGCTGGGCGCCAAACTGAGTCTGACTGGAGGTTCACGACAGTGATTCACGGTTTGGCTTGCACATTTATGGATGCCTAAATAAAATGTGATGTAATAAGGCTCCTCTCATACAAGGCTAGCACAATTTAAGGTACTGAAAAAACTGTAATGCATTGAAATGAAACAAATCCTTAAACTTAAAGCACACTTTCTGATAAATTTTTTCCGCGTTATCACTTCTCTGTGGATGGCATTTATAATATTATATGAATTAGTAGTTTTTACTACTACTATGTGTATTGTTTGTGGAATTTAAACACGTGTGGTGCATGGGTTGGTGATTTAATTATAAACTAAATGTTAAAACAGCAAGTAAATATCACAATAAGTCCCAGGGATATTTTCTATGGGTGTTTTTACTGATAGCAAAGCAATAAAGTAAAATATTATGAATAAAAATAAAAAAGTGCACTGCATTTAACCCACTTCTTTATATCAACATATATTACTGCACATATGGCAGCCTAATGTTAAATATCCATTACCATAAGTAATATTTCCAATATTCAGATGTATCCGCAAAAGTTAAAAAGCTAAACTCTGGGTTAATACGTTAGCTAACACGTCCACATCATTTTTAGCTAATAAAACTGAAAACAAAGGGACTTTAGTCATGCAAGCTCTTTAGTGAAGACTGGAAAACTCAGCATTAACAGTAACTCTGTTTTTAAAACTTGAGAAAAGTTCATTGAAACTTCGGTGAACTTACAGTTTTCGGCCAAAAATGTTACTTAAAGGTTTCCGCAGTCTCCGGTTCGTTTACTCCAAACTCTTTGGACGCCTTTCAACGAAGCTTCATGGTCATCGTTCACCTTCTCATTGAATTTGTCTGTGAAGTGAAGTTTTCGTTCAGCTAAAAAGACACATAGAGCGGCGTCAAGCTAAAGCCACACAGGAAGAAAATGCAGGAAGTCCTTACTTCAGAATAAAAGCATGAAAACCTTTAGCAGAGGAAAAATCAATTTTGTCCTTCATGATAAAAACTCATGTCCTGTGGAGTGAGAATAGAAAAGGCCATTTCGTGTATACTTCTTATTACTATTGCCACAAAACAGCAAAAACATTCCAAATTCGGCTGATTATTAGTGCCGCCTTGGAAGTATTCTATATGAGCTTTATTGTATCTTATAGAAATGTTTAACTTCTTGTATTTTATATCACTGGGACAGCTAAAGTTGAGCGGCTTGTGAAGACAGGCAAGCTTGAAATGGTTTGGACCACAGAGATACCTGAATATAGTGAAGGAGGACATGCAGAGGGTTGGTGTGACAGAGGAGGCTGCGAGGAAATGGAGATAGATGATCCACTGTGGTGACGCTTAAGGAAAGCAGCCAGAAGAGGATGAAGATGATGATAAAGATTTTATTTAGATTTTTACCTTTTAGTGTACTATATTCAACTATTTTACAGAGAATTCTGTTCTATTTTATTCAAGTTTTTATTTGTTAACCTCCTTTATTTTACTTCTTTTCCTTTAATTCAGTTTTTTGTTTGTGCAATTTTTAATGTACTGTGCTAGTTTATTTTGTCGTATGGTATTTCACTGAGCTGTTCTGCTTTTTTTTTTTTTTAAGCTTGTTGTTACTGGTTGTGTTTCATATCTTGGCTGCTGTAACACACCAGTTACTCAGCTGTAGGGATAAACAAAGTATATCTTAATATTTTATATTGCAGTTATGTAAATGTGCCTATCCTGCTTTGACTTTTGTACCCACCATGCATAGATAGATAGATAGATAGATAGATAGATAGATAGATAGATAGATAGATAGATAGATAGATAGATAGATAGATAGATAGATACCTGGGCTATAAGAAGCCAGTGTGTGAAAGGCTACTGTAGGTTGACTGAGAACAAATCGCATCAACGTCACACTGAGTGCAAATTAAAAGCTTTAAAGGTCACATTCATTTTTATTCCACTTTAGAATAAACACCTGTTGCTATTTTTTCAAATGCACACTGCAAGTCTCCTGATAAACATTTTCAGACAGATCTACCAGTAGGTGGAGTTAGAGGTGTTCTCATGAGGTTGGGAGCACACTGAAGGGCACAATTGAAGAAGCCTTGACTTTATAAGACATCAAGTGTCTACTATAGACATGATGTAACACATTTGCCTTGCAGTGCAAGAAGGACGTTTTTCTTTCTATCTAAAGTGTGGAGAAAATACAGACATAGTGCATTATGTGTTTAATGATAGAATGGACTTAAATAGCACCTACTGACATGCTGAGAAATGGGGTGATAATGGTGTAGCATCCTGTGGTGCAGCGTAATGACTGTGCTAACATGTATCCTCAAACCATCCATCCATTCTTTTCCACTTATCCATTTCAGGGTCATGGGAAGGCTGGAGCCTATTGAATCGTTTAAAGAACAGCTCAAGACTCATTTGTACAGGCTTGCTTTTAACTAGTGGTTTGTGTGTGTTTTATATTGTATCACTGTTTTCTTTTATT
>JASGAU010357950.1:0-20004 GCA_030220045.1 Australoheros facetus
CCAAGAGAGCAGCAGAAATCAGAACAAATATAACATTACACTCTATAAAGATATTTTAAGTGACCAAAGAGGACTGGATTTATTATAATGCACGCGCAATAATGCAGAGTATAAACATAATTGAAAAACAGGTCATTTCTTCATTTTATATTTAAGCCTTTCATAAATCCTATTGACTACACTCTATTCACCAATATAAGCAAAGACATTACACATAAAAGCACATGGAAACATCGAAAATCACTTTATGGCAGCCGATCACTTTTTGGCACAACAACTGCACAACACAATACTGTGCCTACTGGCGATACGCGTATTTGCCAAAAAGCAACAGTCGACATTAGGGTTCACAAGGCTTAATCACATCAGCTTAATACGAAGGTTAAAGGAAATACAGCATTTTGATTGCGATGCTAGCTTAGAGAGGTTGATTTGCGCTCCAGCAGTTTGACAATAACAGCACTTGGACATGATCTGCACCAAACGTTAGCGTTAGCTCAAGGCCGCAGTAAGGCCGAGACGGCGGTGTGCGCCGTTAGGATCGAAACTTTACCGTCAGTGAGTCGCGTTCACAACCCTGTGGAGTACAACGCTTCATTTTTCATTAGCCTAAAGCATCGATCATTTGTAATAATATATGATAGGACGTACTTATTTACCTGTTTCTTAAGCCAATATAAGCGCCTCTGTTTTCGGCCGTCCCCACGGTGCTTGCGTCACCTCTTCGCGCGAGGTTTCTTTTTTGCGTGTGTCGTCATTCGCGCGCGACAAGGCGTTCAACGAAGAAAGCATAGAGAGAACCGTCAAAAACACCCTGCCCGAGAGGATGGCGCGTCAAATAACTTCACCTGAAACGTAGTATCACCCCAACAAGGCATTTCTGCTCTGAACATTATACGGGTGAGTTATTAAGACGTTAAAATAATAACATTTCTGGTCGTTAAATTGGTTAATATAGCCGCTTTAGCTAACGTTGCCAGCCTACCCCCTCCATCATGGTAACATTATTGAGCTCAAAAGAACAGCTTGTAACAGATGTGCTACTGGTGAATTATTTCTTTATTTTGTCTTGGTTTATTCACACTGCTTCCTTTCCTTTTGCTGTCAGTCACTCAGTTAATCTGTTTGCATAACCACCGTCATTACTGACTGCTCTTAGCCTTAAAAATTACAATAACAGTGATCATCCGTGAAACCAACACTAACTACTTCATATCATCTAGCTAGTTGATTTTAATTTTCCGTACAAGGTTTAGTAAGTTTTTTAATGAACCGCGATAATTTCTATGCATAATTCACACGAGGAAAAACTCGTTTTGCTTGTTTGGCTACGTACCAATGCACTACACGCAGCATTGCCTACAGTTTTAACCATTATACTACAGATATTGCATTAAGTTACATGCATACATACATTTTATTAATGGTATTTAATTTAATTAACCACTAGAACAGCTGATTGAAGCCAGGCAAAGACATTCTCTCCATCAGTTTTTTTTGTCTTGTTTCCACAGTTATTCCCTTTATGTGTTTTCGCCATCAAATGTAACATACTTAAGAGGATCGATGTCTTTTCTTGTAAGTATTTTGCCAATTTCTTTTCATTTTAGGTATTGTCTTACAGGGCTGGTTTCATGAGGATTAATACTAATCCCAGACCATGCAGGCTTGTATGTTTATTGTAAGATTATTACTAGTCCAAGAGAAGGATTAATCCATTTAAGGGAGTCATCATCAATGTATTCATGTTTCTAAAATTCTCACAGCACAGAAACACTTTGCATTTTGATCCAGCACTGCTTACAGACATAAAAGACTACATGCAGTTGCTTAATTCCTTTGAAATAGAGCCTTGTATGACTTTCTCTTTTGCAACATTTAAAAAACTTTTAATGCTACACTTTACAGATTTAACCATCTTTATTCAGCAACAATATATGCATATATTTCCGTGTAACCTTTCCTTATTCTTGCTTGCATTTCTCTCCTTTTTTCCATTAACCCTCTGTGTATGTCAGCGTTGGGTATCTGAGAAATTCAGTGTGGAGAGCCTGCGGGATTTGGAGTTATTTGGAGGTGAGAATCAAAGCCAAATTAATTTACAGTTAAAAGGTTCACCATTCACAAACCACTGACCATTCATCAGCACAAACAGAAAACAAAAATCAGTTTTTACTGAAGCTTTGCTCCAAGTATTTGCTTTGTTGTGGTTTTCCTGATTATGAAAGGTTTCCATTCTCTTAGTCATCGCTCTTTCTGCACCATTCTTGCTATATTGCTTCAGTTTGTGAAAGAAAATTTTCAGATGATTGCACACACAATTGCTGTCTTGTGGGCTTGTCACATATTCATTCATGCTTCTTCGGAAGTTGTGTTCAGTGGTAAAAGGTTATGTATTTGTTTTTGGCTATCAGATATTTTATTTGCCATTATATGTAAATGTGAATTTATCCTTTTGATGAATTAAGCTACTGAATTTGAGTTGGAGCTGACCACATGTACTTTACACCATTAAAATCAATGGCAATTAGAAATGGGATACACAGTACATGGATATACAGGATGAAAATAAAGAGAGCAATAAAATTTTCCTTAATAAATGTGTTTTGTACAATTTATTGTGAGGCTAGCATTGCAGCAATACAATTAAGAATGAATTTTGGTAAGATGTTATTGATATCAGTTGCATTATCAGTTCTGCTTTTATGTCTGATTCTCTTTCAATTCCCTTATGGATTCCTGATGAGTTTTATATATGGAAAAAATGTGTGCCTTCACAAGTTTTCAGCATCAGTGCAACTCTGAGTCTAAAAATGGTGTAGAAATAACTGGACTGGACAATCTGCAGCTATATCTCAGTTCACATCCTCAAATACACTGACTAAAGTTCATGCATTAATTAATGACTGCACCTCAAAGCTACCAGAAACCCTTTTGTCAGGTGTAGAGGGACTGTTGCTATGAGGGTGCTCCAAGTTTTGCAGGGTTCTTAGTGCTACAGTGTCACATACATAATTTAATTTAATTGATAATTGAAGAAACATCCATTTTGTTATAAAGATCATGTGGTACAGTGTCTCCGTTAATGAGACTCGAAGGATTATAGTGATAAACTCATTACACCGCCTTAGCAGGGCATGTCTGTGTCTCTGACTTTGTCTTACTTCTCCCTGGCTGACAGCTCACTTAACTCTAAGCTCTTGACTTTATGGTTAGATTTAGAACAGTTTAATGTAAATTCACGTAAAATTGATGTAACTTGTTTTTTCTTAATCCTAGTACTATATCCACTGTTGTCAACAACCTTGTTTTACTAAAATGACCAGAGGCGTAATGGTTTTTTGAACTGGCTGTCCTTTTTAAATGATGTGAAAGGGTTTTTATTCATTTTTTCCCACTAATTGAACCTGTGATGTTGTGCGATCCTTCACAAGCCCCTAGCTGGTGGTTTAAAGAATTTTGCCCTACTGAATAGCAGTGTAACAATGTTCAGGAGTCTTAACAATGGACAGTGTATTTATATATCACATGTCCTTACCATTAGGTCATCAGGCTCCTCAATAATCAGCATAATGTTTGTCGTGTTATCGTTATTATTGTTAAGTGTTTGTGTTTTATGAAAAGTTGTTATGGGATAGATTCTTTCTTTACACTATTTGTTTCATTTTCATTTCATTGCATGCAGGTCAATACTCAATGCTGCATTTTGATCAAGTACACGATATTACCAAAAGTATTCGTTGTCTGCCTTCACTCACATATGAAATTAATCCATAGGGTTTAATATGATGTTGGCCCACCCTTTGCAGCTATAACAACTTCAATCTTTTGGGAAAGCTTTCTGCTCTGTGCAGGCCAGTCAAGTTCTTGCACACCAAACTCACACATCCATGTCTTTATGGACCTGCTTTGTGCAGCTGTGTGCAGTCATGTTGTAACAGGAAGGGGCCATCCCCAAACTGTTCCCACAAAATTGGGAGCATCAAATTGTCCAAAATGTCTTGGTACTAAGGGGCCGAGCCCAACTCCTGAAAAACAACCCCACACCATAATCCCTCCTCCACCAAACGTTGCACTTGGTGCAATGCAGTCAGACAAGTACTGTTCTCCTGGCAACCATCAAACCCAGACTCATCCATCAGATTCCGATTTGTCACTCCAGAGAACATGTCTGTCCTGCTCTAGAGTCCCATGGTGGCATTCTTTACACCTCTGCATCCAAGGCTTTCCATCGCGCTCGGTGATGTAAGGCTTGGATGCAGCTGCTCAGCCATGGAAACCCATTCCATTCTCTCTATGCACTGTTTTTACGTTTGGAGGTCAGTGGATGCTGAGGTGCATAGTGCGCCTCAGCGTCCACTGACCTCGCTCTGTGATTTTACGTGGCCTACCATTTCGTGGCTGAGTTGCTGTCATTCCCAGTCTTCCACTTCATTATAATACCAACGACTGTGGAATATTTAGGAGAAAATAAATTCCATGACTGAAATAGTTGCACAGGTGCTATTAACCGATCTCCTGAGAGTGACCCATTCTTTCACAAATGTTTGTGCAAGCAGTCTGCATGCCTAGGTGTTTGATTTTTATACACATGTGATCATGGAGATGATTGGAACCCCTGAATTCAATAATTTGGATGGGTGAATGAATACTTTTGGCAGTGTAGTGTATATCATTTCTGTTTTGGCTGGGTGCCTGATGGCTAAAATAATGTCTGGGAAGAGTCTGCTGCGTTTAGCAAGATTGTTTGTTTTTTATTTGTTTTGGCAACAATGAATGAAGCCTTTAAAGCAGGCAACACTGTTTGGGTGGTCACCTAAAGGACAAAGCTGCTGAATTAGACAAATTATGGGTAACCAACAGAGCTCATCTATCAGATTTTGCTTTATGCAGAAAACCCTCGCTCCCAGAGGCTGCGTTGACCAGTTCAAAAGCTTCTCTAAACATAGATCCTTCTCTTGTTTTGTTTGTGTACATGTTTCTATGTCATTGATGTGATTTTTCTACCCCAGAGCAAGCTCAGGGACACTCTCACAGGAAAGTAAGTGTGGTACTCCTGCCACTGCATCATCATAACCCATGTGCCTTTTGTGTATGTGCGTGCATGCATATATATGTATGTGCGCGCACACAGAATTATCAGTATCCACTACCCCTCAAGGCTTTGCACATCTATGCATGATTGTCCAGTTCATGACACACACTGTATATGCTTGTAGAATAGAAAGCCCTTGTCACCTCACTCACAAGGGCTTCTGTTGCATAGAGTATATAGACAAGCTTACCTCAAGGAGAAGAATTCATTCTCTCCTACAGCTTTTTTGAAACAACCCGAATCCTTTGGTGTGCTGCTGTTTTAACATTTTGTGCTTCAGGCAGCTGCTGTGTTTTGGGTTTTTATGTATTTTTGTGACTGTACTAAAAGTCTTGATAGGGCTATATAAGGATATTTTGTGTTGAGCCACGTCCTGTTTTGTGCTGACGGCCCCAATGTTGAGTTGGTGGTGAGCTGAAAGTGACACACTTTGACGTCGGTGACTGTGTGTCCTTGCAGTCTGTTAATGGATGGAGTTCCATGTGTTGAGCTTTTGCAATGCATGACAACCCCTTCTAAATCTGATCACAGTGGCAGCATCAAGTGTATCCCATGTGATTAGATAACATTCACCAACATGCCCTTAAGCAATGGCTGCCAAAGCATGTTTGACTTTGCTGTCATGCCAGTTTTAATGTGCATTTAATTTGAAGTGCATAAAGATAATGGCAAAGTCATTGTGGCTTGGTTCACACAAGAAGCAACTCTTGGTTTTATCTGTGAGGATATTTTCAGAGTTGTGTGTTCCTGATCTTGAAATCATCTCCAGCTTGTAAAATTCAAATATGCTCAAAGAAGGGCACTGCTCTAATTTTGAATGTGTGCCTTAATGCTGGTCACCATGGAAACAGTCCAAATATTCATACATCTTGCTGTCATTTGCCTCCACAGCTTGCTACTGCAATCTGTCCATTTCCATCATTTCAGCGACAACAAATTGATGGAATTCAGGAGTCCTCACTTTCAAGAATATAAACTTTTCTCTACATACATTATGTAAAAGTCTAAATTTTTAGCTGGAAAGAGGAAGGCGTGGACCTTGCATTGGCCACACTATAATTCTGTATTTTTTTGAACTTCTGTTTATATTATTAGAGAATTAGTTTGTAGTGTAGACAGCATCAAACATGGCATACCTACCATGAAGTCCTGTTTTGAAGTTATGAGATGAGCATTTCCACTGTTGGCATCTTGGTTGCAAAAGCCGGATGAAACCACTTGCTCATTGGCTGGTGATTTTGGCAAGTCGTTGGCACACGAGCAAGTGGGAGAATACCACGGCTCATCCTCTTTGAGACATGGTATGATCAAGATATACAAATCAGATTTCATTTTTTGTTCAGTATGACCCAAAATGAGTAACTGGGCCCGTGAACTCAGCAGGAAAGTGTTTACAGAGTTCAAGAAAGAAATGTTTTCCTATAGACGTCTAACAGACTGGAAGTCTTTTTGCAGTCGCAGCTATCGCATCTGGTGGCCTTTGGTATTTCTGCATTGGCTTCATTTTTCCAACTAGGAAGCTATATCCTTGTTTTATACTGTCCGTGATTCAGAGGAGTCATCGTATAAAAGTTTCACAAATACTGATGCACTGTAAATGTCTGTGGCCAGTAACAATTACATATACACTTAGAGTGGAACGTGGGTGCTTATTTTAATGATTAAACCCTCAAGTATGTGTTACTAATTATCTCTGATTCCACTAGTGCTATGGGTCATGCTAACACACCTCAGTCTCCTGTCTGGTGATCTTCTAACAGATATCACACATAAGACCAAGTCTCCGGTTGTCACTCACAAGCTCTTTTGGTTCAGTGCTGTACTGTAACAAATGAAGTCCATGCCAGAACTGATCTTCGTTCACTACGTTTCTTTCTCTTCACCTCCAGGCCAATGAGGACAGTGAGGAGAGTCTGACCTCCTTCCCTCGTCGAGACACCATGGGCAGTTTCCTCCCTGACAGCAGCTCATATGAGCTCCTTGCTGTTATTGGTGAGTAAAAGCAAAGACATGCCTGGACTGCTTATAGATTTTTTTTTTTTTTGTTTGTTTGTTTTTTTAATGTACACATTTCATTCAGGAGTTTGTTTTTATTTTCTTGGTTGGCAGTAACAGAACTGTATTATGTATACTAAATAAAGAACAGTCTGTTGTGATGTGATGTTTTCATAAAACTAGTTCACTCAGGGTTTTTCCTGACTCACAGAAGTCTCTGCATGTTCTTGTTATTTCTGCCAATTTGATAGACATAATGTATTTATGTTGGGGTAAGGAACATCCAACTTAAAAATGGTTAGAAATACATTTTCAAGTGGCCAAAGGACAGATAAGCTTATTCTATGGCAATGTGTCCGTCATCCATTAATTTACATTTCACATCACTACAGTATTGGTCAGAATTTAATCAATATTACACACATGGTAATCATCTAATGGGGATTCACCCATTAATTGTGCTCACATTTGTCATTTTACTGGCAGTAAACCTGTGAATTGTGAAAGATCGTGAGCCAGATCAACTGCTGTGTTACTGGTTTACAGTCCTGGTGTTTTGTTTTTATTTTTCCTTTCTTTTTGTTGTGTGCAAGAAAATGCCTGTCAGTATTTCACAGTAAAAATTAACAGAAAATTTCTTCTTAAATCAGGGATTGTTTGACTTAATTGGAATTAAATCTGAAAGATATTTATTTATTTTTTAACTATTAAAAGTAGTACCTGGATCATAAATAAAAAGTAATATTGTTAAGTTGTGTGTTTGTTTGGTATTTAACAACATCACATAAATATTCAAACAAACCGGAGGATGATTTTGTCACAGTGACCTCAGTATTGTCTTTTGTTTAAGGTCGAGGTTTGGACAATTTAATGACTGTGAACCTGGCTCAATACAAACCCACTGGGGAGAACGTGGCCATCCGACGGATTGACTTGGAGTCATGTACTAATGACATGGTTACCTACCTGCAGGTGTGCATCATCACTCAGTGCCCTCAGTCTGCATGACTTGGCTCTTCTGTCACCTTCCTCCCCATGTTTCATTTAGTGTTTTATTGAAAACTCATGAATAACTCTGGTTCACTCTCCCTTCTGTATTTGCCAGCCTTGTATTGTATTAGTTTTTTGGGGGTGGGGGGGTGGGGGATCTAGGATTTTCAGATTGATAGGTGCATCTCGGACAGTTCAAATTTTAGTGGCCTTGACCTTAAGGTCAGAGGTCAAATTTACTGAAAGTTTTGTCAGCACAATAGCTCGAGAATGAGGTCAAGTAGGATTTATTTTAAACCATGCCATAGATATATTTACCCAAGAAGGATATCCTGTAGACCTCTCATACTCACAGCTTAGTTTAGCTGCATCTACTAAAAATCTCTGACACATTGGAATTTGGGAACCTTGATACGATTCATGCATTTATTTATTTATTTTTGGCAGCTTTCTCAATGGCATAGTATAATAGGTAGCTATTCCAGCACTGCTGTTTCAGTCTTTGAATAACATTCAAAGCTTTTTCCCAATTTGCATTCAGTAAATTTTCATAATGCTAGCAACCTTTCTGTGGTCAGATTGCTGTAAGTGTATGGATTTTCAGGCCAGGGCGCATTTTGATAAAAGATGAAAAGATGTTCCACGCTTATTGTTTCATTTTTTAAATTTATTTTTTTACTTTTTAAAAAAAAAAAATTTTGTTTGTTTGTTTTATGTGAATGTTGCCTGGAATGTCCTGTCAATATTGCTTCAGTTTGAAGTCAAAATATTGATAAGGTTCAAAGGATTGACTCAAATGTTGCATAGAGTCAAGGGTTTAATTAAAAAAAAAATATTTATTACCAATTACAAATAAGGATGGTTTGATGTGTTTAGGCCATTGAGAAGTAACAGGCAAATAAGTATAATCACTGTTTGGTCATGTATACAGTCATGACAATGCAGGTTAAGAGAACATTCATACATTAAGGCTTTAATAAATTACGTTTGCTTCTGGTGACATAGCTGCTTCAAGGGTGACCCTGCAGGCAGGGATTTTTATTTTAAATTTTTTAACATTGATAAGCATTTGTGGCTACCAAGTCACTTAAAATCGGAGTTTTTAAACTCACCCAGCAAGGTCACTGGAAGCAAAGCTTAAGCGTAGTAAAATAACAGTACTCATTTCTTTATGGGGTTGTAAAGATATATTTTCATGTTCCTGCATGCACTAAAAACATGTCAGTTACAATTAGTCACTCTTGCAACTCAGCTTTCAATGTTATTTCCCTGGCATATAACATAAAGCTTACATGTTATCAAGTTGAGTATAATATTAGTTAAAAACCCTTTCCTTTCCTCCATCTCACAGGGTGAACTACATGTGTCAAAGTTGTTTCATCACCCCAGTATTCTGCCATACAAGAGTGTCTTTATAGCTGAAAATGAATTGTGGGTCATCACACCCTTCATGGCTTATGGTAAGAAATTCAGTTTCTTACCCCATCACATTCTCTTCTTACATATTCTCATATGTTGTGCAACTATGTTAAAAATTGATGAAGCAGCCTCTGCTAATGTACGAGAGCCTTCTTATCGTGATTATCTGTGCTTGAATGTTGCAGGGTCAGCCAGAGATCTCATCTGCACACATTTTACAGATGGTATGAGTGAGCTGACCATTGCATACATTTTGCTAGGCATGCTCAAAGCTCTTGAATACATCCACCATATGGGATACGTGCACCGGTAAGACACACTTACACAGTAAATGAGTGTTAGACAAAGAATTTTTTTTAAAATTTATAGATTTCAGTATATTTAACTTTTTTCAATTTAAGTGTTTATGGTAAACAAAGGAACAAGCCAAATAGTTGATGTTTCCACGGTATGTCACATTGGAGGGGTTTTTCTCATCAACTTTGACCAAAAAAACATAACAGCCAGCATTTAAACGTAATAGAGGAGATTGGCAAACAATCATCCAGCTCTTGAGTAAAATATTGATCACTGAGATAATTTTTTTTGTTGCTGATTGTTTTTTGGGGTTTTTTGTGTTTCTTGCAGCCAAAATCTATATTTTACTTAATAATAATAATAATAGTCAAAAAGGTATGTGCTCTAATTGATATTGTCATTAAAATGCAATCAATCATTCATACCTGACATATTATTGAGCATCTTAACTGTTGTGCAGGAGTGTGAAGGCCAGCCACGTTTTGATCTCTGCAGATGGACAAGTCTGCATGTCAGGTCTGCGGAGCATCTTTAGCCTCATTCGTCACGGCCAGAGAGCCAAAGTGGTCCACGATTTTCCCCAGTATAGTGTCAACGTGCTGCCATGGCTTAGTCCCGAAGTGCTGCAACAGGTACCACATTCTCAACAGTGCAAAATGCTGTTCTGCAGCCAGAGTTGCAGGGCTATAGACTATAGTTTTTATACTACACTGCACAGCCAAATTACCAGAAATAATAAGAAGAGTAAGAATGAAACTGACAGTAAGTTTCTTTTTGATTTGTTTGAAGAATCTCCAGGGTTATGACTCTCGATCAGACATCTACAGCCTCGGCATCACAGCCTGTGAACTGGCCAATGGGCATGTGCCCTTCAAAGATATGCCAGCTACACAGGTAAGCAGAAACCCTGAATATTCTCCTGTTTTACATTTTGCACAAGCTCAACTGTAGAAAGTAATTTAATGGCAAACAACATTATTGGTGGTGTATTTATACTTTATAGTATTGTGGCAAAGCTGGATATTAAAACCATGAATTCTGAGGTATCCAAGGTTATTAGGCTAAACTAATATTATCTAATTTCCACAGATGCTGTTGGAGAAGCTAAACGGGACAGTGCCATGCTTGCTGGATACCTCAACTATACCCCCAGAGGAGCTGTCCATGAAGCCTTCCCGCTCTGGTGCTGACTCTGGGATCTGTGAGGGTCCAGGAGCGGGAGGAGTCCGACACTCTAATGGCGAGCCTTCCTCATCGTCAGGAGGACACCCGTACAACCGGACGTTCTCCCCACAGTTCCACGCCTTTGTTGAACTGTGTTTACAGCGAGACCCAGAAAAAAGGTTGGCCAAACTCTGCCTGCATGTTTAAAGTATGAATGCTGTAAATGCACTAAGATGTTTTTTGTTTTTTTTTTTGGAGTCAGTTATGATTGAGACACTAACTGGATTCCCCATTGTGTTCCTTCAGACCATCTGCAGCCACTCTTATTGGCCATCCCTTCTTCAAACAGGTGTGCAAGATATCAAATTAATTCAAACATTATCATGCCAGCAAGTATTCATAACTTTGGGTTGCATCAGGATTTTTGCGTAAATGTGTCAGTATACATTATTTAAACTGTTAGACAAATGTGAGAAAGTAAGAACATTTAATTTTGTTAAATATGATGTGAATTGGTCATGTTTAAGCTTGTTTTCCAAATGTTTTTTTGTTTTCTAAGATCAAACGGAGACCTTCAGAGGCGCTGCCTGAGCTGTTGCGCCCCGTAACGCCTATCACCAGCTTCGAGAGCTCCCAGCCTCAGGATTCACCGTCTGGACTTGCCAGCCTAGAGTCTGGTCTCAGCCACTTAGAAGTAGATGACTGGGACTTCTGACAGTGGACGACTTGGTGGGAAGATGTTCATATGAGAAACTCTCTGAGCAGATGGGACAAGATTAGTTTTTGTAATGGCCGCTATGTATATACTAAAAGGAGTAGCTGTTCTCAGACCCAGGTTACAAACCAGCAGCCATCTGGCCTCTTTTGACATCTCTCACGCTGTTGTTCTGTAGATATGCACAAAGTCTTGCACTGCACTGATGGCCTCATCCTTCTCTCTCTCTCACACACCTGTTTGCAGATTGTACTCATACATTACAAGCCCCCTGGAGCCAAAACACAACAGGACTTTGTTCCTCATGCTGGTGTTGAGGTCAGAGGATCTGTGGATGTAGCCTAAAGATTCTTGGCAAACAAATTAGTGTGACACACTAAATATTCAGAGGGGACACTCTACCTCGTGTGAGGAAACTGCTGCTTGATGTGGCCCATATGCTCAGCGAGACCACCATAAGGGTGCACAGCAGTCCTCACAGCTGACTCGGTTAGTCTTGTGCACCAGATGGAAGGTTTCGTGTTTGCCCAGAGGGTCAGTTAAATGAACAGCGTGTAAACACATTTCTTAGCTCTGCTTGTGTTACAGTGTAAACTACATTTCATGCTTCAGGCAACTCTTCTGTTGCACAGAGTTTAAGATTAATGTGTTAGTTTAACCGTCAAAGCATAGACGTATGTATTTGCTTGAACTTTACTAGGTATTAACTCATGTCAAAAATGAATGTTTTATTGGTGCTTGTTTTGTCTGCATGTATATTTGAAAGTGAGGGCAAAGCAATGTGTTGCAAAACTCAAACTTGACTTTTAACAATAAATGTGGTTAACATGAACTTTTTATTTTGATGACACCACACAATGAGCCTATAAACCTTATAAAAATTGCTATATTCAAATTTTACACAGACAAACACATAAGAGGAGGGCGGGAATGTTTAGATTTTGCTAATCGTCCTCATCGGATGGTGGTTGGTCTGTTGCTGCATTCTGTTTCTCCAGCTTGGCCATCAACTCTGGCAAAAGGGGAAATTAAAAACATGATTAATGGGAATTAACTTGCATTGATTACATTACTGCCTTAAGCCTTGATTATACATTGTGGACACAGACAGCTGGAGTCCCAACGGCCTATCTGAAGTCCACCGCCTGGGGTGCATGCATAGTTGGTGCATTGTAATGTAGATTCTCCACAAACGAGTCTGCACTATGACAAAAAATAGGCATGTGGACATTCGCACGGACCCTCATGCTCAACATCTAATGACGAAATTTATATCATTCACATTTGAGTGGACACAAAGTATAATCACAGCATTAAAAGTGGTTCCCTCTCCTCTCAGAGGGTTTTAGGCTTATTGTGCCTACCTTTAGCAGGATTGAATACTCCATGGGTTTGAGTGTCGCACACATAACACCGTTTAGACTTGCGGTAATGCTGAAGTGCACAAGTCTCACAAAAATAGTGCCTGCACCTGGAAGACATTAGCTTGTTAATACATTTCAAAAAACAGCAATTAGCTTGGCAAAGAAAAACACACACACACAGAAGAGGCTTACTTTGTGATTATGGGATTCTTAAAAGATTCCCGGCAGATGAAGCACTTAAAGGGCAAATCTTCCTCATCACTGCTGACCTCGTAGTTCTCGTCATCTTAATAAAAATGCAACATAGTTCAGGAAAAGCTCATGTACAGTAGAAACAAATGCATTTTAAATCCCCCTCCTTAACTCACCATTGGCTCCATATCTTCCCTCCTCCAGTTCCCTCTCAATCTGCCAGCCATGTTTGTAGTCTGATCTGTCATGAAGAAACTTGCAGCTGTCTGATAGCAGGAGAGATGAACATGAAGAAAGACTAAATGGTCAAGATTTTTCTTAAATGTTTATATATTATTTTTCTAATAAATTTAAATTAAACAGAACAGGCACACAAACTTCTTCTCTCAATAGAAATCTACTGTAATGAAAAAGAAAAGTTAACCCCAAGAAAAAAAAAATCTAAATTTGCATAAAAAAATCCCAATTGTTTAATTCAGAAGAAAACCTATAAATATTTTAGATAGATATAGGGTTTCTTCTGAATAAAATAAAAAAGCAGCCATCAGAAGACGTGTACAGTGTGGTCATAAAGAAATGGACATGGTCGGCAACAATACTCAGGTAGGCTGTGGTGTTTCAACAGTGCTCAGTTGGTACTAAGGGGCCCAAAGTGTGCAAAGAAAATATCCCTCACACCATTACACCACCACCACCACCACCGGCCTGAACTTGCTGCAAGGCAGGATGGATGCCTGCCTTCATGCTGTTTATGCCAGATTTTGATCCTAGCATCCGAATGTCACAGCCAACCAGGCAATATTTTTCTGATCTTCTATTGTCCAATTTTGGTAACCCTGTGTGATATCCTCAGTTTCCTGTTCTTAGCTGGCAGGAGTGGCACCTGGTGTGGTCTGCTGCTGTAGTCCGTATGCTTCAAGGTTTGACATGTGCGTACAGGTGTGGTTGTAATGAGGGGTTATTTATGTTACTGTTGCCTTCTTATCGGCTTGAAGCAGTCTGGACATTTTCTCCTGACCTTTGACATCAACAAGGCATTTTCACCCGGAGAACTGCTGCTCACTGGATATTTTCTCTTTTTCGGAGCATTCTCTGAGATGGCCGTGTGAGAAAATCCAAGTAGATCAGCACTTTCTGAAATACTTAGACTAGCTCATCTGGCACCAACAACCATGCCATGTTCAGTGTCATTTAAACCACCTTTTTACCTCATTCGGATGCTCAGTTCAAACCTCAGCAGAACCTTTGATTGGTACTGTATACTTACTGAAGTGACTGAGTGTAAGTTATTCTTTCTAGTAGGAGGTTTGATTTAATTTGTCTCATATAATGCATAATATTTGGTCTATGAGTTGTTTTTCTTTCCCCAAAAAGGAAGGGCGATATTACAATGAAAAGGGTCTGATTAATTATTCGACAGACATGTATTTCAATTCTCTAAACCTTCTACACACCTCCAAAGCCACAGAAACCAGTCTCCTTGTAGTCTTTGCAGATATCTGGCTGGTAGTCCCACCGGACTGTGGCTCGCAGGTGTTCAGGGGCTCTGATTGGTCCTTTTCTGTTAAAATGATTGAACAGAATTATATGTATGAGCATTAACTAACTACATTTTAGCACTGAAACATAAAAAAATGCATCAGCGATATATCATCATCACTACACCATCACAGGAAAGTCTTGAGCAGATGGGCCATTTTATTAATGTCTATTTTATGCCCCTTAAACAGCACAAGTTATCATTTCTCTTTGTGGTTTATTAACAGTTTTTAAGACACAAATCCACTCAAGAAATTGACTGGGTTTTTTTTTTTTGAATGTGATGTAATGTAATGGATCCTCCTCGCCTTAATGCTCACCTGACCATGCCAGAGGAGGCATTGCCCATGGTTGTGTCTTTAGGCTTGATGAATTTTTGGTAGTTGTTGATACCACGATAGATTTTATCATCATCTTTACCCACCAGCTCCTGTTCCAAGAGAATAAAGTACATTCATTCATTGAAGATAGTGTGACTATTGGACATCTTCAAATTTTAGAATTCAAGTCATAATTTACAACTATGAATGAAACAGTTTTCCAACAAAATGAAAGACACTAGAAAATGCATGAGTGTGAGACAGGACTTGTAGCTGCTTCTGCGAAGCTGTAACATTAAAAATAACATCTCCTACCTCTTGGATTTTCTGACTCCGTTCAAAAATGGCCTGGGCATCTTTGTCTCTCTCTGTGTCCAGCTCATATGTAGCCGTTGCACCCATGTCCTCCGGTCCCTCCGGTTTCTTGTTTTTGGATAAGATTGGGAGAAAAGGTTTAAATTTTAGTACATTTGTAAATTTACAAGACTGTGGCTCTAAAGCAGTGAACACATATACACACACAAAAGCCAAATCAGCAGAGCCCAAACAAGCATGGATACAGATGGAAAACAGAAAGTTGAATACCTCGCTCACTCACATCCTAACAAAAGCTCTGCTTTTGTTTCACATTCCCAAATTATAACATTAAAGGACTGCCCTTAAAAATGCAGCATGAAAGAAAAGACAACTCACCGCTGATCGTGTAGACTTGTAGGAAACAGTCACCTTCTTTTTTTCTTTCTCATCTTCACTTTCACTGGACGATACAGCATCTCTCTCCACTTTCTTCGACTGGACAGAGAGGAAAAAACAGTCACGCCGATCTCATATGGGGCTACTGTTGTGACAGTCGTGTCTGCAAATGTGTTTGGAGAGTTGAGCAACTATCTGCACAATGAGATTCGTAAATGTTTAAGAAAGATATCTAAATCTGTGTCAAGTTTGCATGTTTATAAAAATTTGTGTGCATACTCTAAGAAATCTATGTATGCATTAACATAAAACACATTTGCAAATCTAAATGCAGATTTTGATTGTTTTACACATTTGCAAATCTAACTACATGCCAGCTGATTTGCACATTCCTGTACATATTAATAAATCTACTCACACACTGATGAAGACAGACACACAACTCTCCACAAACATTTGCCAAAAAAAAAAACCAAACAACAGCTACATTATATTGCCAAAAGTATTCACTCGCCTGCCTTCACACACTTACGAACAGGGTGACATGCATTCTTAATCCAGAGGGTTTAATATAATGTTGGCCCACCCTTTGCAGCTATACCTTCAACTCTTCTGGGAACGCTTTCCACAAGGTTTAGGAGTGTGTTAATGGGAATTTTTGATCATTCTTCCAGAAGCACATTTGTGAGGTTATACACTGTTGGACAAAAAGGTCTGGCTCACAGTCTCCCCTCTAATTCATCCCAAAGGTGTTTTATCAGCTTGAGGTCAGGACTCCGTGCAGGCCAGTCAAGTTCTTCCAAACCAAACTCACTCATCCATATCTTTATGGACCTGCTTTGTGCACTGATTTGCTGCAATGTTGGGAGCATGAAATTGCCCAAAATGTCTTGGTATGCTGAAGCATTCAGAGTTCCTTTCACTGAAACTAAGGGGCCGAGCCCAACTCCTGAAAACTAACCCCACACCAAACCCAGACTCATCCATCAGATTGCCAGATAGAGAAGCGTGATTCGTCACTCCAGATAATGCATCTCTAATGCTCTAGAATCCAGTGGGAGCGTTCTTTACACCACTGCATCCAACGCTGCTTGGCCATGGAAACGCATTCCATGAAGCTCTTTATGCACTGTTCTTGAGCTAATCAGAAGACCACATGAAGTTTGGAGGTCTGTAGCGATTGACTCTGCAGAAAGTTGGTGACCTCTGCACACTATGTGACCCCACTCTGTCATTTTATGTGGCCTACTACTTTGAGTTGCTGTCATTCCCAATCGCTTCCACTTTGTTATAATACCACTAACAGTTGACTGTAATATTTAGTAGTGAGGAAATTTTACAACTAGAATAGTTGCACAGGTGGCATCCTATAATGGTGTCATACTGGATTTCACTGAGCTCCTGAGAGCGACCCATTCTTTCACAAATGTTTGTGGAAGCAGTCTGCATGCCTAGGTGCTTGGTTTTATACACCTGTGGCAACGGAAGTGACTGAAACACATGAATTCAATGATTTGGATGGGTGAGTGAATATTTTTGGCAATATAGTGTACCATAATAGTACCATTTTCCTCCCCAAATTAAACTCCTTATTATTTTACCCTCTGGATCATCGGGTTGATGCGAGTTTCTTTCTTTTCTTTTCTGATCACGGAGGTCTGGTCGTCATCACTCTTTTCATCTGAAAAGAAATAAGTGCGACATACATTTGGTGATAAATCTTCTAACCGTTCACAGCCATAACTAAAACCCCGACAGCAGACTTGCAAAATCCTATAACGATCTCTTGAGTTAATTAGGTAGACAAAAACAAAAAACTGCAGGCTGCGCATTCAGCACTCCAAATTCCGAGGAAACATAAACGTGGCACAAATGTGAAATTTGGTTTGAACAGGAACAAAACACTATCGTCTGCTGCACTTACTTTACATCGTTTCTCTCATTCAGGAAGCAGATATAGCACTTTTGCCTCTTACCGTGTTAATAACACAGTGGTTACTTGTTAAGGACAACAAGAACAGACGCAAATACTCGACAATTAGTTTGTATCTGGCATCTCGGGACCGACGCTGCCAGCACCGGGAGTTGCTGGACTTTAAATGATCAGAAACTGTGCTAAATAACAGACCTTTGTCGCTATCGCTTGCTTTTCTCTTTCGCCCGGAGAATTTCCTGTTAGATTTTTTGAACAAAAAAGTGCAAGACCCCTCCTGAGGCTTCTCAGATTCCGCCATCTTGCCACTGCTTTGTAAATATCTGCTCTTGCCACAGCGCCCTCTGGTGTCTAGGGGTGTTCTTATGTTAATCCCTGCAGTGGTCGACAGCTAAACCACACCTGTCTACGTATTCATTTAGAAAAGACAATAATAATATTCCAGTGAGAAAGTGGCTGCGATTTTATGTGAGATACTAAGAGTTAATAGGCACTATGTTACCTAATGTTGTGACTTTTGCGCTTTAGAAAAAGAACATAACGTACAGTAAACATATCAAGAAATTGACTGCAAACTCTATCCAAAGACAACAGCAGCTATTCGAGTGGCAATAGCAGTTTGATGAACAATTGTCTATACTATTTGGATATCATTATTATGTTTTCATAATGTCTGTATTATCATTTTGTTAATAACACGGGTTCAGAAACCTTATAAGGTTTCGATTGTTGTCCATAAAAATCAGTTTTCATCTGAAAGTAGAGTTCACCAGTCAATCAAATGTGCCTCGAGGATATTTGTTTTTGTATGTTGCCGTTTTTGCAACAAGAACAGGTCTATAAATATATTTTAAGTGGTAAAAAAAGGACTGGATTATAATGTAGAGCATAGAGTAGATACAGTAACGCAGTCATATGAATACTTGCAAAACAGGTCCTTTCTTTTTAAAAATATTTAACCCAAATATATTACACATTAAAAACTATCAAACAAACAAACAAACAAAAAAAACAGGGAAACTTTTTTTTTTGGCACGACACAGGAAAGGTGGAAATTCAACGATAGTTTAGTATGAAAGTGTAATGAAAACTTGAAGATGGTTTTATTTTGAAAGTCGACATCGGAAGTTGCACCGTTTATCGTGTGTGACTTGGTGCCAGTCGCTTTGGTCCTGTCCTCCTCCTCCTCCTCCTCTTCCAGCACCGGCGGCAGTAGCAGCATCATCTGTGGCTCCCCGCAGAGGACAGCGGGTATTTGTAGGACTCAGGGCCTACGGAGGGAGAGGTCCTGGCCTGGGCACGAATCCCGAAGAGGCCCCGGGGCCGCCGCTGGATGGAGTCGGGCTGCATTCAGACAGCAATGGCTATGGGTCTGACATCAAAAAAGGCGTCTGCTCGGAGCGTCTGCGTGGAGCGAAAAAACCTCATCACGGTCTGCAGGTATATATCACGACACCGTCGACACGCCGTATTTATCTGTAGGAGACTGTCTCTGCATGCTGTTCGGCTTTTAATTTCATCATGGAGGTTTGTTTTTTCCATCTAAGAAGTCCATCCCAGCGGTCATTCCTGAAGTGAAACAATGGCAGCAGCATAAATGGAAGAAATTACAGGGAAAAAATAGCTCATTTCTAGAAAGGCGAGGGTTAAGGAGGAGGCAGGTGCGTGTTCACCTTCACGTACCCCTTTCATCACACCCAGTTAGATAGAGGGAGTAGACTATAAAGAAATTATTTAATTATCCAATTTTTTGTTTTAAAATGCTTATGTCTTGCCTGCACTTTTCCTTGAAGAGCTTCTTTGTGGTATGAGAATTAATTTTTGGCATTTAAAAGTGGAGTCACCTGCGTGATGTCTTTCTGTAGCAGCAAATGCAGCTTCAAATGCTAAAGTGACGAGTAGTATCAATCAATTGTAGAAAATGTCTGAAGAGATGTAAGCCAGCCAGCAGCAGGTGTCCTCCTCCATCATGGTGAGCTGGAGTGCCTGAATTGGACAAGGGCATTTGGGGCAGTGCAAGGACTCCTCCCCACATCAGTGGCCCTCCATCCAGCCTACACGCACTACAGAGATGGACTCTGACATGCATGCTTGTTATGGCTCTAATAAATCACTGTCTTCTACAGTGAGGTTAGCACTGTAAATTTCTGAGCTCAGCTTACACAATGAGAGCTCTTCAACTGCACAATATCTCCAATTTTGTGCAAAAAAAACCTTCTGGTTTCAGTATGTGCATTTTTACATCATGATATTTAGACCTTTAATAGGATCCATCCTTTGTGACTTGG
>JASGAU010357951.1:0-11845 GCA_030220045.1 Australoheros facetus
ACTGCGCCCACAGGTTACGCAAGACTGCCGTAACGCTCCGATTCATGGAGATGTCAAGCGTTTGAATATTTTGGTTAATGCGTTAATAATTTCACATATAAGTCGCTCCGGAGTATAGGTCGCACCCCCGGCCAAACTATGAAAAAAAGTGCGACTTATAGTCTGGAAAATACGGTAGAAAAGCCACTAGTGACATGAATGAGGCTGAAGTTAGCTGAATGTACAACAGCAGAATAGTGAAAATAGAAAATTTTGAAATTAAACAGTTATTATGAGAGGTATTAATTTTGAGGGTGCTTTTTCTGTCTGCTCTTAAAAAGCCTGTTGACACCATGGACAAGAAGCCATGTGTGTAGCTACAGTTAAAAGTTAATTTGTCATAGTTCAGCTGTGTGGCAAGTAGAGTAGGACCCAAATGCAGGATTTTGGAGGCAAGGATTCAACTCAGAATTCAGCTTGAGTACCGATATCTAACAAAACCCCAAAACTTCTGCTGGGCTGGATCTGGAGAACACCGGGCAGGGAGACGTACAGCAACGAGGGATGACGCAACAAAGAACAGAGGAAAACTCAGGGCTTAAATACACACTGGGGTAATGAGGGAAAATGAGAAACACAATGATACTCAGCTGAACCTAATGGGGAGAAAACAAGACTGAGGAAGCAAAACTGAACACAATGTACAAGAGACAAGGGACTATCAAAGTAAGACATGACTAAACATGACAGACAGCAATGCAGACTTGAAACAAGGAAATCAGGAATTGGATACAAATAAACTATAACCAAGAACGTAACTAAACTAAGAAGGCCTGAGGATACAAAAAAGAACCCAACCAGGAACTGCAAACCGCACAATAAACTAAGAATCACACAGAGATGATAAATAACAGAATTTGACAGTCCAAAATGCAAAACAGACCTAGGATCATGACACAAGTTGGTTATCGAACATTAAACTAATTTCAATAAGGTTTGTACTCAGGGATGTTTGCAGAGATGCCCTTTTTACGTGAGAATTCAAACATATAAAAACAATCACTGCATCCTGGTTTTGTGCATGCTGTGACATTATCACTGAGGCACTTACATTAAAAGGGCAATTGTTAATGTTTTTCCTGCTAAAATATCTACTGTGAAAATGTCCTTCTGTGAATGCTCAGAGAAACTGGAAGAAACCCAAGAGCTACAGCTCAGACTCTCAAGGTTTTAGTTAGCATGTTAAGTGGTAAAGTTCATGACAATTTGAAACCGACTCAACGAGTATGGGTAATTTGGGAGGTTTACCAGGAAAATCCTCTTCTTTCTAAAAAGAACATGGCAACATGGTGGAAGCTTGCAAAGTTGGATCTGAACAAACCACAAGACTTGTGGAACAATAATCTTTGGACAGGCAAGAGGTTTGGCCATAATGCAGAGTGAAAACCAAACACATATCAGCACACACACCTCATCTCATACTGTTAAGTGCATTGGTGGAGGGGTGATAATTTAGGCTTCTTTTGCAGCTGCAGAACCTGGGCACTTTGCAGTCATTGAGTTGACCACGAACTTTTCTGCAAGCCAAAGTATTCTAGAGTCAGATGTGTGGCCATCAGTCTGACAGCTAAAGGTTGACTAAAACTGGGTCATTCAATAGGACAATGATCAAATCTCCAACAGTATTGCTGACAAAAAGAAGAATCAAGGTGCTACACTGACCCAGTCAAAGTCCACACCTCAACCTGATTGAAATGTTGTGGCGAGACCTTAAGAGGGCTGTGCATAAATAAATGCTTACACTGAAGCAGCATTATAAAGAAGAGTGTGCTATAATTCCTCCACAATGATGTGAGAGACTGATAAAGTCATACAGAAAACCATTACTTCAAGTTGTTGCTACTAAAGGTGGTTCTACAAGCTACCAGCTCTGAAACATGGGGTGTACTGCTTCTGCATTTTGGCTTAGTTTTTCTTAAATAAAGACCTGGTGTAATATGTCATGTGTTGTCATTTATCTGAGGTTGTATTTAAACAATTAAATAATTTTACAACCTGGTAAAACCTTAGAATTGAAAGAAGGTGTTTTTTCTTTTTTACATGACTGTACTTTATTGACTCTCTTTTTTTTCTGGTCTTGTCTGAATGTAAATGAGATCTCAGTGGACTGTAGATGTTTTTAGCTCTCTTTTCCTCCGGACCAAACCAAAGAGCAGTAAAGTAGGTCAAGGGGAAAAGTAGGAGTTAAAACCTGATGATCTAGTTACACTTGTACATTTGGATTTTTGGAAATGAATAGAAGTGTATTTGTCACTATACTTGCACAATTGCATTAGTACAGAAATATTTGTGGAACAGCAATTTCATAAATTACCGTTTGTCCCTTGACAGTTAAAAAAAAGAAAAAGAAGAAAAAAAAAAAAGATGTCACATCTGTGAAAGTAAACTGAGCCAAAGCCTGTTAGTATGCACAATCACCTTGTGTATATATGTCCTGTCTGATGACTTTTTTTTAAAATACTGGATGACCTGATACTGAAACATACAAGTCCTACTTTTGCTGTCTCTGTCTGTCACCCACCTAGGATGGGCTGGTCAAAGCCAACATGGAAAAGCTGACATTCTACGCCTTGTCAGCTCCAGAGAAGCTGGACCGTATCGGAGCCTACCTGTCTGAGAGACTGTCAAGAGATGTGGCTCGACATAGATACGGGTGAGCTTCAACTGTTGCCATTCAAAATAGTCTCTTCAACTGTCTCTTAGTTGCCTGTGCCCTAAGATATATTGTTTGCACATTTTTTGTATTTATTCTTTGCCGCATGTCAGTTGATTTAAATCAAGTCAAACTGAAGCTTGAACATAAAAATTCTGGGAGGATTTTGAGGCAGCTTTGCTATTGGTAGTAGGAAAAGTGGTGCTTGTAACAGCCTTTCGTCAAAGAGATTTGCTCTGATCCCTGCACAAGATCTGAGCTCATCAAACAACTTAAGACTGTGCTATAAAAATTCTCCTTAGTATTCTGTGTGTGTGTGTGTGTGTGTGTGTGTGTGTGTGTGTGTGTGTTCTTGACCCTGTTCTTTCATTATATTCAAAAGTGACTGTCACTGTGGTCAAAATATAGCCAATAAGACATGGAGGAAAGTTGGTCTGTTTTTAATAAAAAGGAACATGATTGGTTTGGGTCATGTGGTGTGTTCAGTCTGTACTTACTTTATATTCTACTGAAGTTGTTTTTCTCTGAGCGCCCTGCAATGATTCTCACAAATGCAAACAGCCTGTACATATTATATTTACCCTTGGCAGAGTCCAGCTGTATGTTCAGTATGCCAGCCTCCAGAGTTTGTCTGGGAGAACTTATCTCATTTTTATTTCTTGCAGACACAGATTGCATTTGCCTACAAGGTTGATGGTGCCCCTGTTTCATCTCTTTTTCTATTTCAGGTATGTATGCATAGCCATGGAAGCTCTGGACCAGCTGCTGATGGCCTGTCACTGCCAGAGCATTAACCTGTTTGTGGAGAGCTTTCTGAAGATGGTGCGCAAGCTTCTGGAGTCCGACAAACCCAGCCTGCAGATCCTAGGAACCAACTCAGTGAGTTTCCAGGATTTTATTACATTATATCATTTTGACAAGTCCTATTTTATATTGTTTATAATGAACATTTTTCTTTCCATTTTTCTTTGTGGAAGGATAACAGTTGTTGTTTTCAATTTCACATAAAAGTACATTACTTTTCTTATATCTATAGCAGAATTACGTGCCTCCAGTAAAGATTGTAGTAAATGCAGGGAAAACAAATCAAGTGGTGCAATGTTGTTGGAAGTTCTCGCATATGATATGTTGTTGCAGTTTAAACATAGACAGTGTTGTACTTTATAGATAATTTAATAATCAGGGGAACTCGCCTAGCTATAATGCATTCTGTCATTTCAGTCACAAGTGGGCTGTTTAGCGCATATAAATTTACAGACATACTCTTACACTCATGTTGTCGGCTGTTAATGTGTCTTAGTTTCTAAGCTTTCCTGTTGCATCATATTCTGCCTATTTGAGTGGATTTAGAGGTATTATCTAAAAGTTGACAGGCTGCATTTCCTTTCCTAATGCGATGGCACGAAGTAAAAGATGTTAACCTTGAGTGAAATACTGTGTTAAGATCACAGCTCAGCCACAGAGTGGTGGGCAGAGCGAAGTGATGAGTATGATGTGGGAAGCGGCTATCAGCACTGTCCGCCGGGTCAGCAGAGGACGCATAAAGGAAATCAGATTAGCTGGAGACTACACGGCCATTGCTGTGCAGTAATCTGTGCAGGCTGATGAGACATGCTACCTTCTTACTCAACAGCTATTGGTCTGTCTTGCATACCCTTATAAATGCATATTTAAGGCAAAGCCTGATGCACACAGCAGTAGACGAATTGTGCGAATTTAAGTCTTTGCATTCAGACTGTCTTGCTGCAGTTTGTCAGGTGATGCAAATATGCATGTGTGTATATATATTAGGGGTGGGACTTTAACGCGTTAATTTCGATTAATTAATTACGGGGAAATTAACAAATTTAAAAATTTTAACGCATTTTAATCGCACTTTGCATCGTGGAACGTTTCTCAGTGCACGAGTTCCAGGCATACAGATTATATTGACGCACGATGTCAAAAATTCAGCGGCCGCATCCTGCGAAGGACCCGGCCCATCCTTCGCAGCCCACGAAGAAAGAGACAGATAGACAGACAGACAGACACCATGCAACAGAATCTGTCCTTTTTCAAAATCTAATCTGGCCGCCAGGTTGTTGCTGCAGTCCGTACAGAGGTGCATGCCCTGTGTACACGACAAACTCTACACCTGCCAACTATAAAGTTAGGTAACACAGAATGCAACAAAGAGGAAAACTGATACCAAAGGCAGTTTAAAGTGAGGCAGGACACTGAGTAGCTTACTTCTTCGCTGAGCCTAAAAAGAGCCCCATGTATCCATTTATCATGAGACAATTTCTGTTTTCAAATAATATAATTTGCTACATCATTTTGATGTTTGTATTCACAACACCAGCAAAGAAATGGAGTCGTAGACAGAAAAGATTTTTCAGAAAGTCACTGAACTGAAAAGTGCTGTGAAACTCCAACATTGTTTTGAGCACAATCTCAAAGTGATGGAGCTTGAAGGGCAAGTATTAGATTTTTGTTGAATTAAATTTACCCAGTACCACCAGTAGCTGTCAAATTCAGGCTTGTGAAACAGATTGTTGTGAGTTGGCTGCATGGTAGCATTCTTGCAGAACCATAAAGCTGTGTGCAATTTGCTCATCGCTGTGAATCTGGTTTCCTAGGTAACCCTTTAACGTATTTACCACCGGGTCATATGTCAATTAATGTATCCTGGATTCTTATTGGTAGTTGCTTCAATTACTTGCCTGGGATTGGCAGCAGTTGTTTCGCCTGTATTTGCTTTAAGTCGCTGAATGCCCTTGACTTTGTATGGTCTCTGGTCGCCACATCACTTCCAGTGCTTCCAGTGTGGACACAGCTTCAGATCTGCAGTTGTTCATTCATGATTCCATTACAGTCCAGTACATAGATTACTCTATAGCTCTGTATTGTTTACTAAGCATGATGGCCCAAAAGCATGTAAAAGTTCCTACCTGTGTCCTGTATGAATTACAGTACAAAAGTGACACCATGTGTACAAACTGTAAATTACATTAAATTGATGTAAATTACACAAATATTCAGAACAGACCCTGAGCAACTACCTCATAGCTTCTGACCATCTTTGTGCGCACAGTGTAGCTTATCAGAAGCAGATCAGAGTCAGAGCATAGTGAATTAAAGGAAGATTAAAGCAGTTATTACATCAGGACTCAAACTTGGCCAGGTTTTGTTGCGCTCTGTTTCACTGACCTAAAACCTTATGCCCTCGGCTCTGGAATTATTGCTTCTGTCAGCCTGCTTTTACTCGTATAGAATCTGTGATTGAGAGGAGGCAGGTTTTCTCTGGTCTCTGTCACCTCTGGTTTTGGACACTATTCTTAAAGCTTTCAATTAGTTTTAGAGTTTCAGTAGAGTTGATACATTAATACCTGGAAGCCTCCCAGCAATTCTGCCAGTAATAGTGTGCAGCTTCCAGGAATCAACCGTGGCAGTAAATTGCTGCAGCAGCTGAGCAGCTTCAGTACAGAACAGTTATCAGCTCACTTCATTTAATTTGCTCAAGGATACTTCATTAAATTTCAAAAAAACACTCTATACACTCATTCTCTGCACAGAAAATGATTCAGCAGGGACGTCATTCGATGTTGATTTTCTTTGTGAACACTGCACAAATTTGCTGTAATTATTATTTTCTTTATTGACCTTTTATGCTATAATTCTGTAATTCATAGTATCACGATCTGACTCGATTCTAAAGAAATTCACTTCATAATGTATTAATTGGAGAATCGTGTGAAGCTAAATGTCAAGCTGTTTACTTGGTGACATTTTCTAGCCCAGTGGGAAAGCCTCCCTCTGCCCTGTGTTTTTCACTCTTAATCCAGTGTTACGGGGCTCTGGTTTGACTTTAATTTAGCACATATTCACCACTGAGATTTAGAGTTCTTTTACTGAAGAGGGTTTAATCAAGTCAAAATAATCTTTTAATAAACTTGGGCTTTTGAGGAGTGGACTTATTACTGTAAACCTTTTGGACTATAGTGTTTTCTGTATGAGATAAAAATTATTATTTTTTTTTTTTTCCCCTGTCTGGTCAGTTTGTAAAATTTGCCAACATAGAAGAGGATACGCCATCATACCACCGCAGTTATGACTTTTTCGTGTCCCGCTTCAGTGAGATGTGCCATTCAGGCTATGAGGACCCAGACATCCGCACCAAGTACGTGGAAAAAAAGCTCTACTGTGAAACAAAAATGTTAAATAACCACTATTCTTGGAGAACATGGGCAGGGTTTTTTATTTTTTTTATTTTACTTTTTTCTTTTGTACACTTTAGATTTCTTTTGAAGTCATACTTTTTATTGCTGAAAATAGACTGTATGATCTTTGACAAGTGAAATGTAGCTTTCATGACATAATAGAACAGAGAGATGCAAACACAAAGCTTGATAAAAATATAATTATCTAAATATGGCTAACCTATTTATAGTCTGAGTAGTCAGTCAGATGATTTCTGTGTATGTGTGTTATTGTTGCTGAAAGGATCCGCATGGCAGGTATCAAGGGTCTGCAGGGTGTGGTGAGAAAGACGGTCAATGATGAGCTGCAGGCCAATATCTGGGACCCTCAGCACATGGACAAGATTGTCCCCTCGCTGCTTTTCAACCTGCAGAGTGGAGAGCGTACTGAGAGGTGAGTGCTAACAAGGAAACGCAGGTGTAGATTACATATGTAAAAGAATAGACATGCGGCATTAGATTTTTAGTGTAACATAATATATTAAACATTAAACAGCTTGTATTTTGCAGCATAACCCTTTGGTATAACAACTATAAGGGAGGCTTTTTGTAGCTCTTAATTGGACTTCTGGACTTTTCAGTTTAAGGTTTTATGCATCAGAATGTCATTAAAAATCATCTGGTCCTTACCTGGTCTTAAAATTAGATAAATACAACCTCAGATGAACAATAACATATGACATAATTCAGCATGCCATTATTTATTTAGCAAAAATTAAGCCAAAAATAAAGCAGTGTGTGAAAATCTAAGCACACCCTTACTGCTTTCATAGGAATTAAGATGATACGTAGCAGTCAAGTGCTGCTAATCAACTTGAACATCAGCAAATATGAGCAGAGAAGAAGAGGTTTGGGCAGTTTGCTGGTCTGGAGCATTCAGGTGCTTTCTAACACAATGCCAAGGAGCAAAGAACATTGCAAACCTAAGCTGTGTTACTAAGTTGCGTCTCAGTTGTATCAGCTTTCCAGTAAGCCGGTACTCGGCGTTACCTAAGCATGGTCGCATGATCCACAGCTGTGCGATCAAACACTGACAAGTCCAAACTTCGCTTCCACTTCTTCTTTATTATTACAGACAACATGCAGTTCCTGTCCTTTTGGTTGAGCATTAGTTACACAGCCTATCTTAACATAGTCAATGCCGGCGTACCTGGCACAGTCCGTGGTCAAAAACTGTTCTGCTTCCCCATTAATGCACCAGAATGAATGAACCACTTACTGTAATAAATGCAGTTATGGAGGTAACTGCCACCTAGTTTGAAAATCAATACAGTACAAAGAAAGAAAGAAAATGGTTCTTACATCAGTAAAGAACAATGTCCTTTGGATAGACGAGACCAAATTCAATATGGCCAGAATGCTCAACACCATGTCTGGCAAAACCCATCGCAGTATATCAGCACAAACATCTCATACCAAGTGCTAAGGGCGGTGGTGGAGGTGTAACATTTGGGACCTGGACAGCTTGCAGTTATTGAGTCTGCCATTAACTCCTCTGTATACCAAAGTATTCTAGAGTCAAATGTGGGGCCATCTGTCTGATAGCTAAAGCTTGGCTGAAATTGGTGGAAGTTTCTGTAGCCAAAGTGTGGAACAAAATGTATCTCTATTATTTTGTTTCTGAAATGACATGTTCATCATGTACTGTAATGTAATGTGTTCTTTTGTATTGCACCTCTCTACTAATTCTGACCAGTAAAGTCCCTTAGCCTACAACTCTTGTGATGTATCTGGGTCTAAGTTGCTCACAAAGCACCTCAAACATGTCGAGAGAAAGTTGTTGAGTTAAAACCAGCCAGTGTTGACCTGCCTGCCTTGATAACACAATTCACATGTGTTGGAGCCAAGTGCTGTTGTTTGTCTCACATTAGGCCATGTTTGTCCTGGCTGTCTAGCCAGCCATCACCCATGTCATTCATCATTACTGTCATCACAGACAGCTCTGTTTCCCGTTTTGGACATCTGGTAGCCCACCCAGAGCATCCCAGAACCAGGAAACCAGGACATATAGTGAAGGTTGCAAAGAGAAAAGCAGTGAATGTGAAAGGGGAGCACGCAGACAGAAATATTGGAATGGGTGGAGAATAAAAGCTCAGAAACACAGAGGTAGAGGATGCCGCTATGTGAGAGTGTTTCAGCAGTCTGGAGCCTTGCCCTCTTGCCTGTATTCCACATACTAAAATTCACTTTGACGTCAATGCTGAGATCTGAACCTTAGAAAAGTAAAGGGGGAGGGCAGCAAAAAGAACATTAGGAGATCTAGTGAAGGATATGTAATGGAAATTAGAGTGATAGAAATGGGAGAGTTATTCAAAGAAAGAGACAGAGACAGATTTAATGTAACAGGGAGTCACATTTCATTCTCAGCTTCTCTCTGCTGTGTGTGTTATCCCCCTGCTGTGCATCCTCATTTCCTCTCACACTGAGTCTGGCTTGTCATTACCCACAGCAATCAGTACAGAGTCTAATTACCTTACAGATGGTGCATTTTCAAATCATGTAAAGATCGGCTTTAGTCAACCTTCTGACAGCTGGGACTTACTTCTAAAAGTTTATTAATGGAGATGACAGAAGAGCACATGCCATGATTGTTTTTAATATATGTAGTTGCCCACAAAAGCTTGTTGTTCCTCTAAGGTGAGCCTCACCTTCCATAGACTCAAAAACAGCACGTCTGAGATCAGCTAGTTGTAGTAGGCTTTTTCAGATGCTTGTGATGCTAATTTGTCCTCACAGCAGATGCTTCCTCAAGAAAGATCTTTTGCAGTATAAAACAAGCTCAGGATGAAGACATTTCCCTGTCAGGATGGTTTATAACTACTGAACAAATAAAACAACTTTAAACAGCAGTTTTTTTTCCCACCTTGCAGCTCAGAGAAAATATCACCAAAAAAAAAAAACCCCTGTCTAAACTGTGTCCTGGCTTTACGTTGTGTATACTCTTGCCGGTTTAGTGTATTTTTCTTTATGATTTATTTTTTTTAAATGTTGCCTGTTTCAGTTTTGAATAGGCAAGAGGGGGCAGGAACTCACAGCTAAAGCAGGCAAGATGAAAGAGTTAGGCTGTTAATAAATAATGTCATCATTGGTGGACTACCCGAGGCTAGTCATGACCAAGATGGAGCTATGGCGGATGTTTTTAACTATGCATGAGAATGAGGAAGGGCTGGACACGGTGCGAGCGACCGCACGCTTCACACACAGTGTTTGTGTCTACAAATTTGGATACATATGTTAATGCATACGTGTACAATAGTTAGCTAATTACCCTCTGCAGACAAACTGCAGAGGGTAAAGTCACCTCAGGAATACAGGCTGCAGTGATTAAGCCATCCAGACTGTTTGTGTAAGAAATCGAGCCTTTGTTGAAATGTTATTACATGAAGTTAATTTCAGTGCCTTGTCTGTTCTGTTTTCTCTCTCCTTGTCTGCACCCTCCCAATTTGCCTGCCCCTGCCTCCCTCTGCTCACCTCCTCTCCTCTCCTTTTCTGCTTCCTCACCCACATCGCTCCCTACCAGCCGCTCTCCCTCTCCGCTGCAGGCATCAGAGAAGGAGAAGGAAAGCCCGGTGGAGCTGACGGAGCGCTGCTTTAGGGAGCTGCTTGGACGAGCCGCCTATGGCAACATCAAAAATGCCGTCACGCCCGTGCTGATGTGAGACAACCAAACTGCCTTATTTATACATAATATCCTCTGTTTGTGATGTGTTCTTGCATGCAGTTGTTTTTTTACATATTGACTAAACCTGAAGGGAACGCTGCATGTCAGAGTTCTGTTGGCGCATTTTTATCTTTATACTGATCTGCCCACGGGGCCGGAGCAAGGTCGGTGCAAGGTTACGGAGTTGTTCTTGACTCAGTGTGACTGCATGATTTACAGATGGAAGACTGTGTTTTACTGCATTTATTTTTGCTAGGTTATAATCTTATTGAAATTATGTTTTTTATTCTGCTAATACATTGATGATCCTCTGCTTTCTTGTAGTGTTGCCATCCTTTTGATGTCTTGTTTTTTTATTTTTTTTTATTTAGTTTAGTAACTTAAGTATTTGTCTTTGGACTATGGGGTTAGATTAATTGGTGATTATAAATTGGCCATAGGTGTGAATGTGAGTGCAAGTGGTTGTCTGTCTCTCTGTGTTAGCCCAGACTGGGTGTACCGTGCCTCCCGCCCTGTGGCAGCTGGGATAGGCGTCAGTCCCCCTAAAACCCTGATTTGAATAAGGGGAAGATGGATGGATGGAAGTTTAGCATTTTTGTTTAGCTTGTATGTCTTTCTCTTTATTTGAATTGACCCAGCTTGGCTTTTCCTCCTGAAATTAAGTATTTTATCTGTCTCAGCCTTTTCCTGCCCCCATGTGATCAGTTAGCTTGTTAATTGATCGGTCTGTCTTATATGCCTCTTGGGTTCCCTGAATCTCATCTCAAGTTTATGATTATTGTGGCTTTTTCTGTTCAAGTTTGGGAGTGTGATGGAAGTTGTGGCTGACATTTCAGTTGTCAGGTACACAAGTTAATAGATGGGATATAACCAGCCAGTACTAATATTCCACATACTTACAGGTGTAACTAAATGTAGCATGCAAAAATAATGTTCATGGGGTTTTAAAAACGGACAATTTCAGGTACTTTAACTCTGTAATGTCTTATTGCTTTATTTCTGTTCCAACTTCCTACTGACATTATCCTTACACAGTTATATTTTACGTTTATCTTTTGTTTAAACACTTTTCAGCCATCCACTTTCAGTTTCGTGCTTTGGTCTCAGTGGTCATGTGCTCAGTGAGACCATGTTTGTTTATCCATCACCACCACAAAAAACATATATAAGTCGCACTGGACTATAAGTCGCATTTGGGGGGGTGTTGATAGAATCCGAGACCAAGAGCAGGCCGAATAGGGTTATGCCTACGGT
>JASGAU010357952.1:0-11795 GCA_030220045.1 Australoheros facetus
TGCATGTTCTCCCCGTGCTTGCGTGGGTTTCCTCCGGGTACTCCGGTTTCCTCCCACATTCCAAAGACATGCACTTAGGTTAATTGGCTACTCTAAATTGTCCATAGATGTGAGTGTGGAAGGTTGTTTGTCTCTCTGTGTTAGCCCTGTGACAGGCTGGTGACCTGTTCAGAGTGTACCCTGCCTCTTGCCCTATGACAGCTGGGATAGGCTCCAGCCCCCCTGCGACCCTGAACAGGATAAGCGGAAGAGAATGGATGGATGGAACTTTTCATTTTTTCAAGAAACTCAATTAAATCCTGTTGCACTTTAAATAAGACATCCTGGGCTTTCTGGGGGTATGTCATATGACAGGCTGGCATGTTGGGAACTTTATTTTGTTCTCAATCCACAATGTCCGTTATGTCAGGAAGCACATTTTATGAAAATAGGAGAAGTACGTCAAATATTGTTACTTTTTTGTTGTTTTAATCATGGGTATCATATACAGTTTTGTTTGTAAGGGTTTCAAAAAGAGTATTTTTAGTTTTAAACTGAGTTAAATCATTTATGTTTTGAAATAATGGTCTTTGAATAATGTCAATTGTAATGGACCATCAGAACCATCTTTATGTACTTATATACCTAATCCTTGTACTAACAGGACCGAGGCAGAGAGGCTTCTGTACAAGCTAGTACAAAAGTACAAGACTTTGCACCATCCACTAGGGCTGGCTATGTGCTGGCTGGGGACTGTTTGCCTCCTGGTGTGCAGTCCACCAGATTGACCCCTCTGAGGCCACAGACAGGATATCCTGGCAATTTCTGCAATGTCATCTGGAGGTGAGCAAATCTGCAGTTACCCTGTGTGGCATGGTGGCAGTGATTCAGGCAGTTCATGTTGGTCGCTCAGCACTCAGTCGGGATGAATCATCTCTGATCTCCCAGTTTCTTAAAGGCGCCCACAGGCTTACATTTCACATGCCTGGACCCTTGGTTCCCCCATGGAAACCCCATAGTCTTTGGCACTCTCCAGCATCCCCCCTTGATCCCCTCAACGATGCAAATTTTAAATGCCTTTCCCTTAAAACAGCTTTTCTGATAGCTTCTTCTTCTTTCTTTTTCTTCATAACATTTGCCAGGAGGTTTCACAGCGATTGCTGCAGGTTTTTGCCAGAAGGATCAGAGGTATCCTTCGCCCTAACCCTGCAGTTCTACCAAAGGCTCTGTCCAAGTCCTCACGTCCCAGTTTGCTTTAACTCTGGGGTCTTGCGCAGACCCAGACAGTCAAAGCCTAGGGTGTCCCATTGGGTTGTAGAGGCCATTCAAAAAAGGTATGCATTTTTGGGAACTCTCCTCCCATCCCGACTGTGGTGCCACTGAACCTGAGGTATGGATGCTTCATGGACCTTGTCGAGGGCCATTTGTGCTGCTGCGACATGCTGATGTGAGTCCACATTTTCCAGATTCTACCATCTTAATGTGTCAGCCAGTGCTGGGTGCATCTCAGTGGTAGCCAACTGGGCATTGTCTCTGTGGTCGATCTAGCGTCTTGTGGACCAAGACCAGTCTTTCATTTTGCAGACTAATAGCCCTTCTGCAGCTCAGGCTTGGCATTCATATCTTGTAGGGTCTTAACATGTACATTTGTGCATAGCTCATGTACTTAAGCTGAGGTGGTTAGGATTTGGTCTGCACCATCTCCTGTCAGGGTGTCTCAAAGAATTACCTCGTGCATATGGAATATGTAACGAAGTGGAGGCATAAAGAACATATGGTTATGTTGTACCTTAATTCTTTGAATGTGAGACTCTTTTGTTTTAAGGCCACTCAGGGACGCATTCTCATTAAATTATCAGGAACTTCACACCAGCCCAGCTGTTTTATGGATAAGCTGTGGGGTGTGGCCGTGCAAGCCGGATTGTCTTAAAGAAGATTTTGCATGTTTTGCAGGGGGTCCAGAATAAGGTATCACACATTCTGTTGCCCTATGGAGTGTTTTAATTTTGCTTTTATTTTGTATTGCTGACCATGATTAGTTAAATTGTTCGGTTCAGCTCCTTGTTTTGTATGAACATCGTCCTGTAGTCCACTATAGTGAACGTGCTGAAAAAAGTCTAATTGTGAGATGTTTCTTTGAGGAAATTAGAAAGAAAAGTAAATTTGATGACACTGACTTTTCTCAGTTCCCAGGAGGATATGATTTTACTCATATACAGAAACACCGGAGAGAGTCTCCCTTACACACGTTTCAGCAGTGGGTCCAAGATTTAAACCAGCAAACGCACCACTGTAAGAGTTCCTGCAGAAACGGGTGGATGTCATTAGCGTTCATGTTGGCTTCAAGCAGCAGAATCTGCCGTGGTGGAGGAAGAGGAGCACAGACAGACCTAGTTATGTCAGGAGCACTCACAGAGGTGGCGTGGCACAGTGGGGATGGAAGAGAGGAGGGAAGAGAAACTCCCAAAAAACTGCCCTAGCAAGTCTTTTAATTTATCTTAAAGTGCCATCGTCAAGGTGATTCCACTCGATTTCAATGCAAATTGACTCATATCAAGATTCTAAGTGAATATTCTCTCGTTTTCTGATGCCAGTTGAGTGATTTGCATTATTCCACCTTATTTCATAATAATGACACTTGTTCCTGAATTAAGGGCTCTTTTATAGACCCCCACTAGCACAATTATTCACTCGTTTTAAAGAAACAAGACTTAATATCAGGCTAGATTACTTTCAGTCACAGGTGATTTTTTTTATTCTTGCATTTATTATTTATTTGCTTATTTTTGCCTTGCTACATGGGTGGGCAGATAAAGGTATTGGGGAATGAAGATTATGTAAATTCTAAGCTGGAGATTAAGTCAAGAGAGTGGACAGAAAAGGAGGTGAAGGATGGATGAAAGGAGCGGGTGAGCAAAAGAGCAAAAGGAGCAAAGAGAATGAAGAAAGAATCGAGGATCGTTCCAGGGACTTATTAGTGCTTGTGGTTATGATAGGAGCAGTTGGGGAAGGCAAGCTGTGTGCTCTCAAAGAAGGTTTTGCTAGAGCGGTGCTAAAGAGAAACTCGAGTACACAGCGCTTGTGAAAGATTAAAGAGGCCTCACGCCCACAAACGTGTGATGATGCCAGCCCGGTCCGGCTGGCAGCAGAAAAAGTAGCGTTCCCTGCCTTTCTATCTGACAAGGGGTGTGTGTGTGTGTGCGTGCGTGCGTGCGCAGATGTGGCTCTGGCGACGGGAGTTCTGTGCACGCGTGTTGTCATCTGTGTGGCCCTGACTTGCATCGAAAGAGACGTCTTCCGTTAGTGTCTTCTGGTTATAAAGTGTCACTTTATAGCACACAGTCCTCATCTGGGATGGAAGTCAAAGGGATACAGTGACATTTTGACGCTCCCAGTGGCCTGCAGTTTCAATGAGAAATCCTTACAGTGCTAAAAGCGCTAATAACCCGTGCCAAGGTTTTGGGGAAGAAATGTAAACTCAGTATAATTCAAACTGTTGTCAGGTTAAAACCTTTGAGAATTTTTCCTGTGACAGTATCTAATTGGTCTTGCTTATTTAGCCACCCCTGTCAGATTCTGGCAAGTGGAGGCAGATGAAAGTGAAAATGCTACCCTGCTGCTCAAAACAAGTGCCACCGCAAGACCAACATGTCAGGTGCTTATTGCATTATTCACTTTGTTAAAAAACTTTCTCTCTTATTTTCTTTTCTTTTTCTTTTTTTTTACTTTCTTACTTTTTAAATTTAGTCACTAAGTTAATGAGTTCTGGAGACATCAGAGTATTGCCAAAGGTGAATTCTGACAGACAAACCTTTACTGTCACATGAAGGTGACGGAACATTTTAGAGAAACTAGGTCTTAAATTAAGATAGGATTTTTCCCAATTTGGTTTTACAGGTATCCTAACTATCTTTAGAAATCGTGTCTTACTTCATCCTCTCTTATCTCAATCAAGATGTCCTAAATGGTCAATTCAACATTTCAGCTCTTATGTCTGTAATCTACTTTTCTTTCAGGCTAAACAGCTTTGTGACCATTTGTTTTTCTCATGGAAGCTGATATGAAACATACTTTGAAATGTAAAAAAGGATTATGCTGACATCTGTGACGAAATCTAAAGATGATCTTTTTGGGAAAGTAAAGGAAAGAAAGAGTGCTAACAAACAGAAGCTTTGCCATATCTAAAATCTAGCAGATTCTGACCTTAATAAGTTGACCTTACTGATAGTCTATTTCTCCTATATTGTCAGCCTGCTATTTGGCCCCTCAGTGGGAAAGTTCCCCCTGTTAGAAGTCTGTGTAATACCCTTTGCTATCTTCAATTAAGTTGGAACATTAACTGAAACTGTTAAGCGCTTTTCCCCTAAACGCTATAAACGAGGTCTAATTAGCAACCAAACACGAAGGCAATCGACCAGATCAACCAAGTTTTTAAAAATACAAATGTTTTGGGGCCGCAGGGGACCCCACTCAAAAGCACCCAATGCCACCTATGCAGTTATAATAAATAGAGCAATTTTTTCAGCTAATGTTTGCCATGGATCCTAAATTAATGTAATGCACAGTATCTGGGGGGTAGGGACTCTGTCGGTCCTTTCAAAGAAGAATGACTCAAGTGCTACTGTTACCTTCATCATCTGGATGGGGAATTTCCCAGACAGGAAGTTATCAGAATGGTGGAGACGTCTCTGGATCTACCTGAGACAGAAAATCTGCCAGCTTTGCTTTTGAAACAGACAAGAAGGTAGCAAATATTTGCTCCTCTTGTCACATACCCACAGGCCTTGAGCACAGCATGAGGCAGAGTGGTGTGTTTAGCTTTAGTTGTTTTAGAGAGAGCTTGATTTGCATTGCCAACAATAAGTCAGACTCATGGGTGCTGGTCTGGAGCTTTCCTTTGTCATTGATTCTGTTCATAATATTTATGGACAGAATTCAATGGGTGGAGGTTTGGTGGTCTCGGGATCTTGTCTCTGCCTTTTGTAGATGATGTGGTTCAGTTGGCTTCATCAAGCTATGGCCCTCCAGCTTGCACTGGGGCAATTTGCAGGTGAGTATGAAGTAGTTGGAATAAAACTTAGTACCTCCCAGTCTGAGGCCATGGTTCTCAGCCAGAAGAGGGTGGAGAGCCCTCTCCGGGTTTGGAATGAGTTGCTGCCCAAAGTGGAGGAATTCAAGTATCTTGGAGTCCTGTTCACAAGTGAGGGGAGAATGGAGCAGGTCTGCTACAGGTCTGTTGTGATGAAGAGAGAACTGAAAGTGAAAACAAAGCTTCAGATTTCCAGATTCATCTACTTTCCCGCCCTCAACTATGGTCATGAGCTCTGTGAGACTGCAGATACCAGCAGCAAAAATGAGCTTCCTCCAAAGAGTGGCTGGGCTCTATCCTTAGATATAAGGTAAGATGTTTTCTCATTCGGGAGGGGCTCAGTATAGAGCTGCTACTCCTCCACATCAAAAAGGAGCCACTTGAGGTGGTTCGGGTATCTGATGAGGTGCTTCCAAGGTGAGGTGTTTCAGGTATGGAGAGATTATGGATGGCTACGTTCACACTGCAGTCTGAAGTGACCCAATTCCGATTTTTTTGCTCTTATCTGACCTGTATCTGATTTTTTTCATGACAGTCTCTGAACGACACAGATTCAATTTTTATAAATGCGACCCAGGCCACTTGGATATGTGGTCCTAAATCCGATACGTATCTGATCTTTTCAAATGTGACCTATGTCTGTATGGAGACACACAGATATTCAACCATTCATGTTCACGTTCACGTTCACACCTACAGTCAACTTAGAATCACCAATTAACCTAACTCCATGCGTGTGTTTGCACTGTGGGAGGCGGCCAAAATACCTGTTGCAGAGATGGGGAGAACATGCAAACTAAAGAACAATAAAGTTTGTTTCACAAAATAATTAGTTGTAACTTTGCAATAATAATACTAATAATAATCTAGTTTTTTCTTTAGATGATCTGAATTACATTAATAATGCTTTGAGAAGAAATACGTTTTGCTATCATTATTGTTTTGCTTTTATTATCAGTGCTTACAGTAAATTATCTACCCAGTCAGTAGTCCATGTATATTAAATATGTCTGTAGGATGTGGATTAAGAAGTGTGGCCCAATACTTTTGTCCATATTGTTTATCTGGGCCCATGACACTCTCAAAAAAGGGATTTTTAATCTCACAAGTTTCACTGTTAATGTAACATACCGTTTGGTGTTTTTGGAGAGGATGGCTATTTTAAAAAAAAAATGGCAAGTGGCATGTTGATAGCAGTGGGCTGATTGAGTGTCTGGGTTGAGAAAGCTGAAGGAGGTTTAAGGGTTACTTTTAAAACTCTTCACCCTTTAAAGACATCCATTAAAAGGCATTTAAAATAATCTTCTTTGAAAATTTGTTCCGAAGTTGGAAAGCATCAAAAGAGAAAGGATGCCCTTATCATGATGAGGCAACAAAATGCTTCAGTTCTTGCGAGTGTTCAAGGAAGTGCAATCAACCTCAAAACCTTTTTGTCCAACTGCAATTGAAAGCCACATGTGATCATTTGGAGCCAAGCACAGTGCTTCCAATTGGTTCCATTATTCTCAGGTTGTTGCTATTTGATTAATATTTCTAAAAGAAAGTGTATCGGATTGAAACCAATACACTCAGTGTGTACTGTACTTATAATTGATCACATCTTGGCACTGTTTTTCTCTTTTAGCCAGAGCCAACTAATGTTAGCTGTTAGCAAAACAGCTTCATAGTGGCATGCTGTCACCAACCAGCTGTCTGGCTGTCACTCTGTGTGTGTGGTTGTGTGCATGCATGTGTGTGTGTGTCACCTGGGGCCGGACTCCTGTTGTGAGAGCAGTGGTGCGACAAAAGAACGATGATTAATTTCACTCCGAGTAACCTGTCTCGCTTATGTGACTCTACCGAGCTGCATGAGTGTGTGTGTGTGTGTGTGACAGAGAGAGAGAGAGAGACGTAGACATGGACTGTGTAGTCAGCAGGTGTGCTGTGATACGTTGGATGCCCTCCAGCCAGGGTCAGACACACACAGACACACACACAGATGCATATGTACACCATAACTGATACGACTACCGTGCAAATCCATCCCACCGACTCACATTCATCCCTCATTTTCTTTTGCTGTACTTTACTCACTCTTTCTCTCACTGTTGGTATTCACTTTGCAAACAGAACCTTGGTGTCAGAGTTATTAGTGCTCTGTGGTTGTGTGTCTTTGGGTGTGTGTGTGTGTGTGTGCGCGCGCGCACGAGTACGTGTAAGGCCAACCTCTCAGCAGATGAGACCAAAATCAATTTCATTAGGAATCATGAATACAATGAGGAGCTCTCTCTCTCTCTCTCTCTCTCTCTCACTCACTCACTCACACACACACACACACACACACACACACTGCTGTAGATTTCATTAAGGAAATGCCTTTCCCCCTCCTTTTGTTCCCTCCACCATCAAAGAGAGACTTAAACATTCAGGACAGTGGGATACGGCTTGTCCTCACCGCACTGTTGTGACTTTGGTTTCAGCGAGAAATGCTAACAGGGTTACCGAGCTCCTGTCGCCTCCTCTTTTTGTCCCCCATCTCTGATTCCTTCTCTTCCTTTTCTTCCTCTTCCCTGCCTTTGTCCAACCATATAATTAGCTAGATGTTTAACAGCTGAGGTTGGACAGGACACTGCTATGTCTGGACACAAACACGCGCGCACACGCACAGCAACTGAGAGAGGTCTGTGTCGGTGGGGGGAGCGAAAAGGCAAGGGAAAGCGTTGAATCAGAGAAAGGAGGAGAGGAGAAATCTCAAGAAGCAGCAGGGAAGGAAGCTAAAGGAAGCGGCGTGAGGAAGAGATATGGGAATGAAATGAAGTGAAGAAATGAATGACAGGGAACGTAGAACGAAGAAAGAAGCGAGGCAAGAAAAAATATTAGGAATAAGTAAGTAATGGAGGAGAATGGAACGGGAGATGGAGGAAGGGGAGCAGCTGGATAAAGAAAAGAAGAGAAAAAGAAGAGTAAAGGAAGTTTTGAATAAATGAAAGATTGGTCAGAGAGCAGGAAAGCAGGAATAATTGATAGCGTGTGGTTGTGTTCTCCCAGTCAACCTGACCCAAAGGTGTGACCGGTGTTTGAACCCAGCGTGGTATTAATCACTGCAGTACTCCAGCCAAACCTCATTACTCCCCTTTGTTCACTTTTATTACCTTGTCCTCCTCTACACACTCCTGACACACTTGCATGCACACACACTAAGCGTCCTCTCTCTCTATCGCGCTACGCCTCCCACCTTCACCCTACACTATCTGTCTCCATCACATCTCAAACCAGGCTGTGGCTGCATCTCCTCTTGTGCTGCAAAACAGTACTGCATAGTAGCTTGCCAGCTTAAGGTTATTATAGGGAGTATTGCAATTTTGCATTTTCATCATTAACAAGTAGAAATGTCGGGTATCAGCAGTTAATTCACTGATTGAACTGCGGTATTCATCAATCAAACTCCTTATTTATACCTTATGGTCTAATTTGTGCCACGCACGGACATCAAGAGCACCTCAGATGATTGACAAACAGCACGCGGATCAAACTGACATTCATCCGGTGCATACAAGCAAAATTTTAAATACTTTGAATGTTAGGAGCCCATTAAATGGCCATTATCACTCACATAGATATGAGTGGTAGGAGCTAGTAGGTGGTGGTGGTTGTAATAGGTTTAAAGTTCTGCATTCAGTGAGTGAAGTCATACATATTTTTTTGCTCTTCCTCATTTGCTGGACGTTCACCTAGAGCACCGTTGTTCATGTTTTCTTTTCATTTCGCATTTGCTGTTTAGTCACCAGAGCTGCTTCCTTGATTTAGGAAAAAAGAAGCATGTTTTGGAGATGTTATTGTTGAAGAAAACCTCCTTTACCACACCGAGGTGACACTGACAAATGATTCCTCAGTGGAACATGTTGTGGTGTCTCTGGCACTGTGGGTAGAGTGTATATAAGGCAAGACACTGACACTGTGTCAGCACACCAGCAGGTCTGTTGTCACGCTTTGGCAGGACACTGGGCTGGACAACACCGACAAAGACTGTACCTACACCTGACTGCGAGAAGTCCGCTGCAGTCGTGTGTGTGAGCTGCAGCATCTGACCTAGTAGTAGGGGCTGAAGCGTAGATATGATAGACATGTTTGCTAAATAGTTGGCTACGTGAATTTAACCTCTGGCAGCATCGTGGTCTTTGCAACGTCTTTCCACTGATCCCAGTGATGAAAGAGGTCGACAAAAAGGAATTTTACCTGCTTTGTTGCAGTTGTTGAGGTCCAGCTTCTGAAGAATGCTTTAAGTGACATGATGCTAAATGTGCAAAGGTGGCATTGCTGGTTCATTTGGACTTTACGCTCAGATGACTTTTAAACACTGTTGCTGGCATAATTCTAGTCTTACATTTTAAATATTAGTCAAATATTTAAAATGTAATTCTTAACAGCTTTAATAATTTTGCCATGATTCATCTAAAAACTGCTTCTCTGACAGCCACCTGTGGCTTATTGCTTTTTACAACAGGGTGCACGAAGGAGAGGACCTTTGTTGGCAATTTGACCCCCCGTTTAAATTGAAGGTGGCAAATCATGACAGCATTACAGAATGCAAAACCTCGAGGATTGGTCAGAGTTCATGAATGGGTCACAGAAGCGCCAGGCTTTGACATTTTCATACCATGAGAGACGGTCACATTTGTTTTCCTGTTGCCAAGACCAAAACAAGGTTATTGAGCCTAAACCCAAACCAGTTCCCCCTCAGGCATGTTTGAACATCATTTCAGACACTTTGAATTTTCATTGTCTGATGTGGTTTTTTTTGTTCATTAATGAACTGCATGGATGTTACAGTTGCAGTTATGACATCACAAATCCACCTCTCCAGGCCTTAAACTGAGGTGAGCTGAGTGAAACAATCCACTTTCAAGCTGAAGAAACTCTTTTATCAAACTCTGAACATGCATCATTTGTCACAGTGAAGATGCTCTGAGTGGCAGGTACTTTAACCATAGCAGTGGCTGCTGGAATCTGATCATGAATCACCTTCACTTGTAATGGCTTTGGATGGCACTGACAATTGTTGATATCTGTGTGTATCCTCTAAATATTAGTGTGTGCACTTTTTGTCTACTCGAGTGTGTGCACGTTTGTGTGTGAGGGTTAGAATGTCCTTAATATCACCGTTGGTTTGGTAATGAGGCTAATCCCAGGAGGACAGAGGAGACAGAGAGGTCTGAGAGTGGAACACATGGGATGGTAAAGTAGGGGGAAAAAGTGGGGACGTAATGCCAAAGTCAGCACGTGGGCTGCAAACTCATCAGGAAAAGTCACCTTTAACTTTCATTCAGATCCCAAAATAAAGAGACCATCCCTCATCTAAAAGGTCGAAGACATGATCTATGTCTTACTGCGCCGCGCTTAACCGCGACGTGCAACCTGTTCCTGCTTCTTCAATGCACATCACCTGAGAAAAGAGCATTAACTGCATGCCTGGAATATAAATGGACCTCTGAGTTGGCATACACAGTGCAGCATCCCTGCTCTGCACGACACTTCAGCTTCTCCTCAAGTCGCTGACATTGATGTGTCATTTTATTCATTTTTTTAATGCATTAAAACAAATTGATTGGTGGATAATTGGAATGCAAATGGCAGCAATTAATGTTCAGCGCACTCATTGGCGAATGGCACCGCTGAGCAAGACTGGAAAAAAAAAATATGTATGACTGTCTCGTTCTAAAGAGGTAAACTAATCAGTAAAAAAAAACAGTCGCTTTTAATGACGCATAAGCTGTCAGTAACATCAAAGCAGTGTGCTTCATGGGCTGCTTTTTTATAATCATCCTGGGAGTGGCTGTAAAAGCATATTTAATAAGTGCCTTTTAAAACAGGTAGAAGCTGTTTCTGGAGGAGATTTGCTTTCATCTTCTAGCCGGGGTTCTCTGTTAATAAGTTCCAGAAAGTGAGAAGCTGGACAAAACAGAAAACATTAAAAAGTTCCAGATGCCTCAGTGTCACCCCTCTTTTCGCTTTTACGACTTTGAATTTAGTCGAGCACAGACTACACAGAGGAGGAGAAGTAGAATTTATGAAGCTGGTACCCTCTGTTATTTTTACGAAGTAAATACATGCCACGTTAGAGAAGCTCCTGCGAAACAACTCTCTGCTTTATCGATTCTAAATGAACCCGTGCGGCAAAGTTTTCCGTTTGATGTGGCGGTGCATGCAGAGGTTGATTATTGTGGGGTTTATAAAAGTTTAAGTGCTGCCACTTCATCGGCAAGGAGTCTCCGTTTGCACACAGTAACTTCCAGAGTGCAAAGGTCACAGAAGGAGTGCAAAAAAACCTGCAGGCTAGTAGACTCGATGAGAATCTACAGTCACTTGTTTCCGTTTGCAGCCTCCTCTGTGCCAGCTGACCTGAATCCCACTCCAACTGCCCTCTGCCCCGAGCTGTAGGGCAGAGCACGCTCTTTGCTCTTATTCCCTCCTCGTTCTGCCACAGTTCTTCACTCATCAGAAACGATCCCACAGCCCAGGACGTGCAGCAGTTTTAGGATCATCAAATGAGTATTTTTTTAGTGTATCTGTATGTGAATGTGTGCTTTTCTACGCTGTTGTTGACACAGAGAAGGAGAGAGAGAGAGAATCATCAGAGCCAGAAAAACAAGCAGACAAAAGGCCACACTCACTTTACGTCAATAAAAGTTACTGTTTGTGTGTGTTTGTGTTAGTGTGTTGTCGTGTGGGAGCAACAAGGGGGCGGGGG
>JASGAU010357955.1:0-24917 GCA_030220045.1 Australoheros facetus
CAGAGTTCAAAAGAGGACAAATTGTTGGTGCACATCTTGCTGGCGCATCTGTGACCAAGACAGCAAGTCTTTGTGATGTATCAAGAGCCACGGTATCCAGGGTAATGTCAGCATACCACCAAGAAGGACGAACCACATCCAACAGAATTAACTGTGGACGCAAGAGGAAGCTTATTGTGGTCTGGTCTAAAACCAGGTGTTTCAGTTTCATTGTCCAACCCCTGTATATGGAGAGAAAAAAATGCATTGTTTTTTTTTTTATCAATGTGCAACACCGATAGAGGGAGAGAGATGTAAGAGAGAGGGGAAAGGAGAGGAAGATGAGAGATTATTTTCACAGGTAAGGACTGTTCAGCAAGTGAGGCGAAATGTGTCATTTCAAGAAGGTCTCAAGAGCACGAAGAAGAATGGCAGTTACTCTAGGAGAGCTGGACAGGGTCGTAGAAGGTCCTTAACCCATCAGCAGGACCTGCATCTGCTCCTTTGTGCAAAGAGGAAAATGATGAGTAGTGCCTGAACCCTACAAAATGACCTCCAGCAGCCACTGGTGTGAATGTCTCTGACCAAAACAGTCAGAAACAGACTTCATGAGGGTGGCCCGAGGGTCCGGCATCTTCTATTGGGCCCTGCGTCACTGCCCGGCACGGTGGAGTCTGATTCACATTTGCCACAGAATACCAGAATTATGTCCACCGCTGGTGCCCTGAGACGCACAGACCTCTGCAGGCTAGGCAACGACACCCTGACTGCCTTTAGATATCAGGATGAAATCCTGGTGCATAACAATGCCCGGCCTCATGTGGCGAGAGTATTCAGGCAGGATGAAGGAACTGATACCAGTGAATGGCCCCACGCTCTTTTGACCTAAATTCAGTAGAACACCTCCGGTCCATCTGATGCTGCCAGGTTGCAATATATAAAAGAGGTCTGATAAAATTTAGTATGCACTAAATTATTTGCAGTGAAGGTTCTAAAGAGTAAATTGTACATATTAATGCAGGCAGGTGTGTTAATAAACAGAAAAAAATATATAGAAATTAGTTGTTTTATGCTTGGTTGTTTTAACTTTTCATTTCATTTTTCATTTCCATTTTCAGTATTTGTAAAGTATGCATAACCTCACTGTTCATTCTTACTTTAATAATACCGGTTTGTGTGCAGGAAATGGCGTTCTCTGCACATAAACACAAGTAACTGCAGCCAGAATGTGTGTTCTGGGGGATTAAAAATAATCAAATACTGTATATATATATATAGGAAAGACTGTGATTACCTGTGTCCTTCAAAGACTGTAGCAGCTGCACCCTTAAGTGTCTCATCCTAATTAAATTTTCTCAAGATAAAAATAAGAGTTTTGAGCATCTGCCCCCTGCTGGTTCTGAGCAATGCAAGTGGTTGTGCGAGTGCTTTGTGTTGTCACCGGTGCTTTCCTGACATTAACACCATGCCGAGGCCTGAGAAGGAGAAGGAAGAAGCAGTCTCACATGTCTGTAAATATAGACCGAGCAAACAGGAAATCACTGCAGGGAACAACAGGTGGCATAGTGATGGGTGCACTTTCTCCAACAAGCAAATACATACTGTTGTCTTACTGTGCTCTAACTGAAAGAAATTCAAATAAATTTCACATTTTAAAGAGTGTTCGAGTCACACAGAGGCTTTAAAACAATTTCTAAATGAAGAATGTAACCGTGTAGGATTATTTCCCGCTATTTGCTCTTTTAAAAAAACATGAGAGCCATACTGAGCTGGGGTCAGGGATAGTTTTGTAGTCGAAGGTAATGGTTTTGTTTGGTTTTTCTAATACTGGCTTATCAAACACCATAAATAACATAACAGAGGGGAGGGATGAACACCATTCTCCAAAAAGATATGTGCTATAATTTCCCAGCAAACATGGTAAACACATCAATGTGATCTCCCGGGTCAAACTAGTCACAGTTTGATGGTAGAAACCGCACCAAAAGGTGACTGGAAAAGACAAGAGAGGTCAGACGATCGGTTATGAAAATATCAGATTTTTGCAACAAAGAATTTAAAGGCATTTTCTAATCCAACACTATTTGATAAGCAACTACTTTGGTCACTAATTGGCTGTTAACAGACCACCACACAGTGTCCTCTCCACATACACAGACTGGTGTTAGCAGTATCTCCGCTTAAAAAGACTGATGGGGCCAACTTTCACCATTGTGAATGTAATAACGTGAGAAGAATGTCACCTAGGATGTTCAAACTCATACCAGAGATACATCTATTAAAAGTCTCAGATGAGTTTGAATCTCGCTGACCTTGACCTCAAGGTCAAGTTTTTCTGAAAATCTTGTGGCTGCGATAACTTGATAAAAATCTGACCTAGGATGTTGCAATTGATACCATAGCTACTAAAAATGTCAGCTGACTTAGTTCTTACCATAATAAAGCCAATCACAGAGAGTGGCAGTATTCTCAGTGGTTTATATTTATTATGATTTTAGCATTTCATATTCGTGGTTCTTACTTGGCCATCTGCTTTGAATTGATATGGTGAATAAAGTCACTAAGGCTCATATGCACTGAGATCTGGAATTATGTGTTCTTCCACGGCATTTGTACCACCTGAAGATTGCACTGCCAAGAAGCTGATGGGGAGCACTGGCAGCTGAGAGTATTTTTCAAAATATATACACAACACTTTGAAGCCGTTTGCATTTATCTAAGTGCACATTTTGCCTCATTTGTCACAATCAATTAACCCATAAGAGCCAACACACATTTCTCTTTGGAGAAAAATTTATAAACAATTTCAAAAATCTTTTAAACTACAAACTTATTTAAGGAAATTTCCTTGACATGAGAAACTGTGACACCGGAGTCACTGTGGGTTCTTAGCGTGTCTGGACTAAATCAAAGCCTCTCTGCCCTTTGATCCCACCATTATAAACCTATGATATGTTAATTGTAGATTGTAGTGGATTTTCTTCTTCTCTCGACTGAGAACGATTTAATACATTTTGTTCTAATTGATAAAAAGATATTATAAAAGAATTATTGAACACAGACTTTCTTTCCTGGAGAGGACGATGGCAAACTTCCATCTCCAATGTTGGTACCATAGTTATTATATTTACCAAAAACTAAAGAATAACAGGGCATGACAATCTGCTAGCAGCAAAAGCAACCAGCACCTAGCAGCCGCCAGTAACCTCCAGCAACCACTCACCGAGCAGTGAGAAAACACACCTTTTTCATTAGTGACTGATGGTTGACAGGGGTCACTGGCTGGTTTCTAAGTCTTACTGCAAAAACATCCACAGTCAGTGTTAAATGGTAAGAGCGTAGTGGTTTACACGTTCACTCTGCAAGCAAAAAGTTGCTGGTTCAGCTCCAACTGGAGACACAAATCCACCGCTGGGGTTAAACGAGGAAAGACAGCCAGTGTAAAAATCTGCCAAATCAAACAGCCATCCACTGTTGTAGCTCTAATAAAAGAAATATAGTCCTAGATACTGAAGTGGCAACGCAACAGAGAACATTTACTTTAAACGTAAACTCTGCTGTTAGCAAGAAACACATCTCAGGAGGTGAGAAAATGAAACTTTCGTGTGAAATCCTGCGTTCTTAGTGTCTCACCACTTTTTCTACATAAAACTGAGCTCAGCAGCATCTTTTCCGTGTGCTTTTCCTTTTAAATTAAAGTTGTAAAACGTGTTTCAGATGCTGCAGGTCAGACCGACGGTGACCCAGAGTCCGAGCAGGAGAGAGAGGGCCTGTTCACTCTCCATCAGCGACGCGGTGCCATCAAGCAGGCCAAAGTTCACGAGGTCAAGTGTCACGAGTTCAGTGCCACGTTCTTCCCTCAGCCCACCTTCTGCTCCGTCTGCAAAGAGTTTGTGTGGTACGCAAACACCTAAGAGATCATAAATCTCCAAATTAGTCTCTTTTTTAATCACATTACTCATTTCATCTCCTTCTTTCCTTCCACTGTAGGGGTCTTAACAAGCAGGGCTACCAATGCAGACGTGAGTGTCATTTTTTTTTTTTTGTCCTTTGACCTATGGCCTATCCTTTGTAACTCTCTCTCATGTGGTTATTCTCTGTCTTTTAGAGTGCAATGCAGCTATCCACAAAAAATGCATAGACAAAGTTATCGCCAAATGCACTGGTTCAGCCATAAACAGCAAGGAAACAATGGTGAGTGTCTGTTTCACATGATTTGCTCCATGACAGTGCACATTGTCTTCCAGTCACAGATAAATTCCACAGTTGGTGACACAGAACATGTAAGAATTTTGTAAGCTTGTGGTCGTGATGCTTACTAATAAAACAGTCACAGTCACCACGGCACTCTGGTCTCGTGTCATCTTCTTGCCCCCCGTTTCACTTTCTCCTCAGCTCCATGCCAGCACAAGTTCATGTGTATAAAACCGAATGCAGCACCAATAAATAAAACACGGGTGCGCCGCTCGCGCCGTATACAGCGTTTGGTTGCTGACGCCCTCTGTGATAATGTGTGTGATGTGTTTTTAGATCCACAAAGAGCGCTTCAAGATCGACATGCCTCACAGGTTTAAAGTCTACAACTACAAAAGCCCCACCTTCTGTGAGCACTGCGGGACTCTGCTGTGGGGGCTCGCCAAGCAGGGGCTCAAATGTGAGGGTGAGAGGCGGGAGTTTGTTTTTTTTTATGATTTTTGACATGTTTCGGTATGCATTATGTCTTCAGGGTGAGGCAAAAACATGCAGTGTAATAATGGATATTTTTCATAATAACTATGCCATGAATTACAAAAAAAAAGTTTTCAGAATACAATGTATTAAATGTATTAATGTATTAAACTTCATTATAAGATGATGTAAAATGTACCTGTGCGATAGGTAAACATTATACTATTCAGATCTAAACGCATAGCCTGTGATACTAAACCAATGTTATATAATTCCAGCATTTAAGACACAAAGGTAAAACATTAACCACACACAGACACACAGATTCAGGAAAAAAATGACTAAAATTTTTACATTTCAGTGTCATCATTTTATTTCAGGCAACGTGATATTTTGGGCTGTCTGAATTAGGCACCTACGGCAGCTCTTTTATTGTGTGGTTTCTTTACAAATCACTGCTGGTGACACAGTGATGAGAGAAAACCGAGCTGAAAGCCTGCTGTACACAATCAGCATTTTATTAATAAGCGGTTTAGACTCAGAACATTAGGATTCTTTAACCTCTCAATGTTTTCAATTAATCCTGAGTAAAACGTGCAATTAGGAACAGGCACAAGGTAATTTTTTTTTTTTTTACGGTTCAACTGCAGACTGTTCATCCTGAAAAATGTGAAAATGTTTATCGTTTTCAAATATGAATCTTTTGAATCTCGACACTGAAATTCGTCCGTTTTTTAGAAGCTTCGTGTCTTTCAGCAAATTCTGATGATCAAAAAACTTGATCAAAAACTAGAGCAGCAGGAGAACACAAGATAAAATGTTCGAGAGGAGATTATACAGATATTAGTGGGTTTTAAATGGCTTATTTTACTTTGCAAATGTGTACTAATTCTGGACTTTTAAGGACAGGGCCAACATGGATTTTTAGGGAAGAAAAGAGCTGTTGTTGTTCCAAAAATAGGAAAGGAATGAGGGAAGAGTTACAGCAGTGTTTTTCACAGTTCACCACGAAGGGGTTGCTTGGCTCTGCATAGCTATAATACTATTTTACTGCATGTGTTTCAGACTGTGCTGACTGTACTATAAGCTGTGGAGGCCTCTTTCCTTTTCCTGAAAAATGCAAGTTGACAAAATTTGGCACCGCATGGTTTTTACCAGATTTCGTCCACAGCATTACTTGATATACTTCCAGTAGTTGAGACTACAGCAGGCATTCGAACCTTTCCCATCAGAAATGTGTTGGATTGTTGAACAGAAACACAGTGCAGCTGCCGCAGCAGGTGCAGAGTGTAGAGTTTGCAATGTGAAATTAATCACGTTTCCAGTACAAGCCAGCTCACTGAGGCAATCAGTCTGAGCGAGGAGTTTGGAATGGGTATAATGTTTGTTATGTATGTGAGAGATTTTGCTGATAATCCGCAGCTTTAAGTAAGGAACACGTGCAGCAACAAAGAGCACGCACAAAAAAGGTGTCAAGCAAAATTTGCAAAATAAATTAATAAAAGGCCTGAAAAAGAAACAGAAACATGTCATTTTGAGTCTTTAGCAACATTTGTCACAGTATATTATATTCCCATATTCCAAAGTAGAAACTAATACATTATTTTTATTTATCCGCTCACTTTGTGCATAAAATAGTTTATTGAATAGTGTTTAATTCTGCTAACTTGCGCTAGTTTTAAGGTTCTTATAATAACGTGTTAAACCGTGTTAATCCTGTTTTATCTTGTACAGAATGCAGCATGAATGTGCACCATAAATGCCAGAAGAAAGTAGCCAACCTCTGTGGGGTCAACCAGAAACTGATGGCTGAAGCTCTGGCCGTCATTGAGAGCAAACAGCAGGTCAGAAACATGAAGCTGTGTAGGTTTTCAGAAATGCTTTCACCACAGAAGTGAAGTGGTTTTCTCCATCAACTCTTAGTGTGTAATGTACCTCTGAGTCCATAACTCTTAGCATTGCAAGGTATGAGGGTTATTATTTAAGCCACTCAGTTGACTGAGACATTTATTCCCTCAAAGTCTTATATATGTTGCTGGTCCTACCTTTCACCTTAAGGCAAAAAGCACCAGAGACTCCGACATTATTGGCCGGGAAGGTCCAGTTACTGTTGCCCAGCCGGGAGTAGTGCGAGCTCCATCGGGGCAAGTTATGAGTTCACCAGCCTCGGGTATACCTGCAAGCAAAGGTATACACCCTCTGAAACCTTTCTTTCCATCAGACATGGATATAGTGTCATACACTTGATCTTGTTTGCGTTTCCTAACCTGCTTCTTGTTGCAGATTATCAGGGCGTTTCATGGGAGGGACCGGCAGATGTCAGCAGGTCAGTCAGCGAGGTGTTGCCAGAAGAGCCTCTGTACGCTGTTCCGAGGAAAGATCACCAACCCAAGTTCACCATCGACGACTTCACCCTACACAAGATGCTCGGGAAAGGCAGCTTCGGCAAGGTACGAGAGACGATCTGATTCAAGAAAAGGAAAAGAAAAGCACAGAGCAGAGTGTACATCAGTGTGAACCTTAGGTATCTTTGACATGTGGCATTATATTAATAAAAAGTGGATGCAACAAAAGTGCTTCTCTGATGAGAAACGGAAATGCAAATTAGTGCTGTCTTTCTATAAGAGCACAGTGAGGGGAATACATTTTCCATGAGTGCGACAAAACATCATATTTTAGTCATTCTTGCCAGCAGAGTCAGCCAGCACAGAGGCTTCACACAGCACACTGTGAGGCTTGTGGTCAAATGTGTTTGTGCAGCCAGTTTCCACTGAAAACCACCAACTTCTACTTTAGAGTCTTAGCAGCATAAATGAGCTAACAATGGTAAATGAGTGGGCAACAGGCTGCAAATCCATATGTACTGTCCAAATTGAAGACTTTTTTTTTTTTAAAGGTTTTTATTTTTTGTTTTCCAGGTGTTTCTAGCAGAGCTGAAAAGGAGCGGGGAGTTTTTTGCAGTGAAGGCTCTGAAGAAAGATGTGGTGCTGATGGACGATGATGTTGAGTGCACCATGGTAGAGAGGAGGGTTTTGTCTCTAGCCTGGGAAAATCCCTTCCTCACACATCTTTACTGCACCTTCCAGACTAAGGTGAAGACCATGCACACTTGGACATTCGCTGCACATGTGTAGGCACTCAGAGTAACCCCCTGGAGCCAAACACAGCCCTGACATATCTGCGTTTTTACATTTAGGAAAATCTGTTCTTTGTAATGGAGTATCTGAATGGAGGGGATCTCATGTTCCACATCCAAAACTGCCACAAGTTTGGCTTGCACAGAGCTACGTAAGTAAAAGACAATTTTCAACATGCCCAGTGTATGTAGTGATACACAGCTGTCTGTACTGTTTGGGTTGGAGCATAGAGTCTATACTGGATGGTGCGTCCACTGCAGAAGTGCCTTTGAGCTGTGTGCTTTTTCATGGCCAGCAGGGGGGCAAATGAAGAAATGTTTTTACCTCTCACTTGATTTGTGACCTCAACAAACCCTTAATCAAGTCACCATTTCTAGTTTCATGTTATTTAATAGAATATGATGTTCAATTATAAAATTACACTCCAGCTTAATGTAAAATAGACAGCGGGCGTCCCCTGGAATACACCGGGTGCCTCCGCATCCAGTTCTGCATTTTATAAGCATCACAGAAGCTGCTCTCTGCGCCACAAAGCTTAAGGTCAGATTCGTAGCTGAATCAAGCTGCACAGAGTAGGTAAGGAGGGCAGGAAGTCAGATGCAAAAGCAGCATAGAGAATCTGGTCAATTTTCAAAATAAAATACCCAGTGTAGACTAAATGTTCTCCATGTGAAACATTCGCGGTGTGACTCAATGCGGGACCGAGACATTGCATACACGTGTCTGGTGTGCTTCAGTGGTTAGAGTGTATCTAGCTTTTGATTGAGAAGAAAAACAAACCATGACTGCTGATATTCATGAAGTTTTGGCTTTTTTTTCTCAGCCTGTTTCATAGTTAAAAAAAAACCAAACCTTTGGATAAAAATTAATAAAGCTTAACTTGAGTACATTATAAACCTCTGGATCTGTTTTTCCCACCTTGTGGTTGTATCCACATCTCTTATAGCTGTGTGTGTCTCCTTGCAGCTTCTATGCAGCTGAGATCATCTGTGGGCTCCAGTACCTGCACTCTAAAGGAATTATTTACAGGTAGGCGTTCAGTTAAGAGCCAGAAACCGAACTGAAATTCATGACATGTGATTTACAGCCCAAGGTGAATCACTTTCTCCCTTGGACCTCTGCAGAGACCTGAAGCTGGATAATGTGCTGTTGGACTCAGATGGTCATATAAAGATAGCGGACTTCGGCATGTGCAAGGAGAACATGAATGACGACGTACGGACCTCCACCTTCTGCGGGACCCCAGACTACATCGCCCCAGAGGTGACCTCATACTGATGTGACATCTTTTGCATGCCATAGTAAAGTACATGTTGCAATGTATTGGTATCCTTTTGATCAAAAAGGTTCAATCAACCACAAGTTGGCCACAAGTGACACACAAGAAGATCTAATTTCTAGGGATATTTTAATACTGACTTCTAGGTCCATATATTTATACTTGGACTATTAGAGTAGCTTTGCATGATTCACGGTTCAGTCCCTGAGTAAAATAAGCCACTTAGCTGTCCTTTTAAAACAACAAGTTTTTTAAAAATATTAAAGAGTAGAAAAAAAGCTGTAAGAAGCTGAGCATCTAGAGCAGTCTAAAGACCAAGCTTTTGGCTCACCTGTAGACCTTATTGACCTCATTATTTTAAACTCTGGCCATTTAAATGTGAATATCCACCACTGTAACAGTACATACATGGCAGAAAAGAAAAAATCCACTTGTTAATTTTACCAGTATGTATGATTTTTATGCATCAGATCCTGCTGGGTCAGAAGTATAACAGCTCTGTGGACTGGTGGTCGTTCGGAGTGCTGCTGTACGAGATGCTGATCGGCCAGTCTCCGTTCCACGGGCGCGATGAAGAGGAGCTGTTTCAGTCCATACGGACAGACAACCCCATTTATCCCAACTGGCTTAGCAAAGCTGCCAAGGACATACTCGTCAAGGTCAGGCACTGTGCTTGTAGAAGTGTTTCCATGGTTCAGTGGTCAGTAGAAGTAAGTTCACAGCTGTTAGCTGAGAAGCTCTGGAACTGAACCAACAACAGGAAGTAAAGAAAGCAAATGTTGGTCTTTAAATTGATGAGACCGTTTCTGTGTCTCCTGTATGTCCACTGCATGCAAAGGTAAACTTCCTACTGCCCTGTGCAGCTAAACCTCTGTGCGTTTGTGCTTCAGCTGTTTGTGAGGGAACCAGAGGAGCGTTTGGGAATCAAAGGGAACATCAGACAGCACAGCTTCTTCAGCAGCACAGACTGGAACGCCTTAGAGCAACGACAGGTGCCGCCACCTTTCAAACCAACCATAGTAAGTACAACAGGGAAACACTTAACATATACATTTACTATATATATTTTCTCAGTTAAAACTGGTAGGTGGTTCAAAGCTGGGTGGAGGACAGGGCCAGTGGGTGAAAGTAAATGAAGTCTAAATGTGTTCACACAGTAATTCACTATGGCAGCCATTTCTGGGGCCCACAAAAGCTCTCCTGATGGTAAATGGACTAGTTCTTATATAGCGCTTTTCTACTCTGTCTGAGCACTCAAAGGACTTAAACACATTTTCCTTTACCCCCTTCACACCCATTCATACAAGCACTTCCATTTTTAAGTATGGTTAAGTATCTTGCCCAAGGATACATTAGCATGCAGGAATCGAACCGCTCAGTAGGTGACCTGCTCTACCTCCTGAGCTACAGCCACAGCTGATGATTTAGCTCATGAACTTGAGTCTACATGAACAGTCTTACTCTTCTTACTTTAAGTTTGTTCAAATTATATTTCTTCAAAATGACCACTGGCAGTCCACCTGCCTTCTCTTCACAGCCCATCATGGGGCCGCAGCCCACCCTTTGGGAATCACCGGACTGTAGTATTTACCCAGTGGTATTTGCATTACTGCATGTAATGAACTATTTGCTCTTCATCCTCACAGACGTCACCCAGTGACTGCAGTAACTTTGACAAAGAGTTCATCAACGAGAAGCCCAGGCTATCGTGTGCCGACCGCACGCTCATCAACAGCGTCGACCAGACGATGTTCAGAAACTTCTCCTTCGTAAACCCCGGGATGGTTCGCATCGCTGCACGCTGACCGCCCGAGCAAAAGGCTACGACCTACAAACAAGCTGCTCACTCACAACCAGCAGTTACTGTAACTGGAACATACTTTGGAATGTGAATGCGGGAAAACTCGGCTCTATTCAGAAACAGGATGATGGTAACCACTAACCGGATATTCCTGGGTGTAAACAGATACAACACACCTGTGACCAGATCTGTTACTTTTACACAAATACCTTTAAAATGTACCTGTAGTCAGCTGTGATACCTCAGAGTTTAGTCAGCTAAAGACATACATTTTCTTATAGTGTAATTCTGACAGCACGTAACTGACGTGGTTTGATTTTGTCATAAAACTATTCGCACATTGCACACTTGTCCAAATAATCAAAAAGAAAAAAAAAGAAAGAGGGGAAATATTCAGCTGACATGTTTTGAGGCCTGTACTATGAAGTCGGATTTGGGGCTTAGCGAGGTAACTTTAGGTTTAAGTCTGGGTTTTCAGTCAGCAAGCCGGTTCACATCTTACCAGTGTCCTAACCTGAGCTAACCTGCTCCAGACTGCATTATGACCTACACTCATGTGCAGAACCATCACTTAGTGATCAATCAGTTGCCCGGAAAACAGCATAGCTATTTCTGGAAGATTCCACAAACTTCAGTGTGCTGATAGTAAAATGGTCTGTAAATTTTAAGGACCCAAATTTTTATGTAGTTCTCAATCTGGGTACTTAAGCCTTTTATTTACTACTTGCAAGTAAGTCAACATACCATTTTAATTATATTTTTTTATAGCCATAATCATAAGACAGTAATAGTGACAGCTCTACTAAGTCCTCAGTCACACAAGCACTGAGACTAGTTGGCGATCCCCTGGCAACTACCAGTCGCTGGGGTAAAGTGTGTGTTTCCCACCAGTTGGTGGGTGAAATTGGTCGTAAAAAGGGTGCTGCACCAAAAACCTTCCTTTGGTCGCCTGTAGTTTGCAGTGAAGACGCTGACTTGTCTGCAAACACTCAACAAGCAGTGAAACTCAAAAGTGCAATGCAAACTGAAAACGGAGACTTTGGGGTGGACAGTGAATGTTGCACCCTAAATGTGTAACTTTTACTTTGAAGGTTTGTGTCACACTTTTCAGCTTCTCTTGCAAACTGACCACAGCAATCTGCCAGCAACCACGGCAATCACAAGGTTTTTGGTGAAGCGCCGTATACCTCTTTGCGACCACTTTCATCTAGCGACTCCCAGGAAGCCCTCGCCAACTGGTTGGGCAATACCTTTTTACCTAGTGCATGCCATGGGTCCCTCAGTGGGTCCTTTGGTCAGTAAACTGGGTTTACCATCACTTGAAAGTTAATAAAGTCCAGACAGATATCTGCGTGCCATTTTATGTTTTGTAATCTGAAAAATACCCTACCACGAATCCTACCATGAAAACAGTTGATGAAGATGAGTTGGGTTAGCTTCAAAGCAGCAGACCTGTCCACCTATGTGATTGGTCATCATATGAATGAACTCATAGCTACACTGGGAAACCCTGGATGGACTCAGCCAGTTTATAACCACCTTCGATCACCATTGTTAGTGTAACTGAAGGCAGATAAGCTGAAGGTGTTTGGTAGTACAGGCCTCATGCTTATTGGGCTGTATCTATAAATAGAAAATGTACTTGTAGTAATTTTATGGTGCCTCAGAATATTTTATGAATTTCTTCCAAGTAAATCAAACTGAGAAAGTTGGTTCAACCAGGTGAAAACTAGTTTTCTTGTCCTATTCCACAGTATAAACTTTTTTTTAAATTATTTTATTGCCTCTTTTTTTTTGGTATGTAAATAAATCATCTGATTCATCTGATATACTGTACTGTCACTTGGTTGTAGATCTGTTAATGTATTGAAGTTTAACAACAGGGTTATTGTTTACATGTGTTTTCCTATTATTGTATCTCAGGAGTTTAGTTGTTTTAATGATCAGGTTCTCCCTGCTTACTGTAGTTTTGATGTTCCCTTCATTGTGAATTCTGTACAATAAAGTGTGTATGTTGTGGGATTTTTTAAAATATTCTATTTGTTTCAGTGAGGGACAACTTTTATTAATTACTCAGTGGTGTAGTATTACAGTTCATCAGAAACAGAAAGAGCAGAGGTGGAGGTATTAACAAAGAACCACCTCAGTTTAATACTGAACTTTATTTTCCACAGTTAAAGAAATTTACTGAGAAACGTTCAACTGATCAAACAGACTGAATTACAGTAGTTTAACGCTCGGTCCTAAATATAGCCAACCTGTGGTTGTTGTTGTTTACAGGTACATGAGACACTCAAAGTAAACAAACACTCACAAAGACAGAGGGGAATTTAAAGCTATGAGGCAATCAGGGGAATATGAAACACCAGGGAAACGAGACACAGCTGAAACTAATCGAGACAAGACGAGGAAGTAAAACAAAATGTAAGGCACAAAAAATAAATGACTATTAAAGCAGGAAATGAATAATAACTGCACTGAAACAAGGGTGCACGGAACATTCATGCATTGAACGGAAGAAGGAAACACAGAGGGGACTGATATCGCCACAAATTTAAAACATGACAAGAACTAAAGCGTCATAATACTTGGGAAAAAATAAAATCAAAACTTAAATCATAAATAACTAAGAATCAATTAAAGAACAAGGATTAAATCTGTGGATTTATTTTGAGAATAAAGATGAACTTCCATAGTTCTAATATTTATTATCACATCATGTTTACTTACTGAAAGAGGGAAAAAAATCCTTGTTACTAAAACCAACTTTGAAGTTTTAGATCCTTCAGTTCATCAACACAAAGGAATTGATAGAGACAGCCAGACACCGGGAAAAGGAGGTTGACTGGAAAAGTTAACTTTATTCAGCTTTACTTTATGATTTTAAAGTTTATTCCCAAACTTTCAACTTTATTCTACAAAATTTCAATTTTATTCAATTTTATTTTCAATTTTAATCTCAATTTTTTTAACATAAATATCCAAAATTTCAACTTTGTCTAAAATTTCAGCTTTGTTTAATTTAAATTTATTCACAATATTTTGACATTATTCTAAACAAGGTAATACAAATTTATTCTCCAAAATCACAGCTTTACTCTCAAAATTTCAACATTTACTAATTTTAAGCCTTACTCTCTAAATTACATCTTTATGCTCAACGAATTATTTTAACTTTATTCAAAGAATTTCAACTTTATTCTCAAAATTTTGACTTTTTCCGACAAGTGTGGCTTTCATTCCCAAATTTAACGCTAACCTCCAAAAATTTAAGCTTTATTTCTGATTTTTAACATTGGTTCTCAAAATTTCAAATTTTTTTGTCACATTTTACTTTACTTTTGTTTTACAACTTATTCTCAAATTTGAAACAGTATTCACAAACTTTTTTACTTTATTCACAAAATTGTAACTTTATTACAAAATTTGACTATATTCTGATATTTTGGCTTTATTCACCAAAATGTTTGAACTCTATATTCTCAAAAAGCTAAATTAGAAAAAAAATCCTCATTTGAAAATTCTTTGAAGGTGTACTACATCTTGAACAATTATGGATCTTTGGGTCCAATGCAAACATGGTTTCAGTACATTGATATTTTTAATAAACATAAGTAACACAACCATCACTGTTAACTTTTGCATCAATGCAGTTCAAGTGAGTCACAAAGACTTTACTCTGCAGCACTGTCTGCTCAGCTGGGATGACACTTGGATTGGGGTCAGATTGCCCTCTGCTGGAAAAATTATGACACTAAGGATGTTCTTGTAAAAGAATGTCCCAGTGGATTCAATCAAGGAGAAAAAATATTAGAAAGGGCCAATCGAAAGGTTTGTCATATTATTCAGTAAGTGTTACTTCTAATAATTGGTGACTTCACTAAGTTATCAGAAATAACAACCCTAAAACTTAAAAGCAAAAAGGACTTTGATTTAAGTAGTTCAGTTTTTGATGTGTGTCAGTTATTGAGTTCATTTTATTTACTTATCTTTTGTCTCTGATCAATTTTTGAGAACAATTTTCAAAGGCCAAAAAGTTGCATATCCTGCATCGTGTTAGAGCTGGGGGTTAGTTTTATGAATACTATTAGCAATATTAGCACTAGCAGCCTTCTTTCGTTGCAGGTGAACATCCACATTATTATTTATCGCTCTGGTTGAGTAGTTATGTCAGTCAGCCTAGATATCACGCCTAAATTTGAAGGGCAGAATACCGCGAAACCCCCCGTCTCACTTTTCAATTTGCTCTTCTACAACTTACCGTCACAGGGTGGTTATTTCTGAGAGTTGCAGCCTAATATAGATCAGAGGTGTCAAACTGATTTTAGCTGATAGGCCGCATACTGGGTCAGAGCATTAAAACATGGCACAATAATCTATATTTGACCCTAACAATTATTATAGCAATATTTGTCATTACAAGTGTATTACAGTTGCTCTACAAAAACACAAAATCAGATCTACAAATCAGATCTACAAAAACACAAAATCTACACAAAGAGGTTTTAGAACAAAATATTTTGCTTCTTTATGATTAAAACAGCTCCTCAAGATCCGGGGAATACTTGCCATAAATTTATGCTCCTCTGTAGCAATGCTGACAACACCACCACACCCACTTCGAGGGGGCTAGAGGGGACCTTTTGACATTCAGGTCTGACCCCGCACCACATGTTTGACACCCCTGTTATAGAGCCAACAGTTAACAGGTTGCTTGGGTGGCCGAGACACAACGTGAAAAGTATCCATATTTCCAAGTCCTGAGCAGCCACAGGAACAATTTCTTTAAAATTACATATTTTGTTCATTTGCTAAGAAATGGGTGCAAGAGCTACAGGTGAACACAGGTATGGCTGCTCACCCAGTAAGATGGACATCTTGACTCCTCATGTAAGAGTTAATCAGGCAGAAGGCAGTCATCTACATCTTTATGTTCCTTCACCAATCATCAGCAGGTGCATGTGGCAGTGTGAGAGAGGACCTTTTTTTTGATTGAGAATTCACTGTTGGGTGAGGTTCTTATTTGATAAAGGTTTAAAGGTTTCTTCAATATTATTTATAAGCTGCTCATGAAACCTTTGAAAACATGAAAGCTGCTGGTATGGCTGGTCCAAAGTGTATGAGCGGTAGGAAGAAAAAAAAAAAAACCGTCTGATGCAAGATCAGATGTTGTGTAGCACCTGTGACCCAGATAAACTTCCTTTATAATAAATAATACTTTATAATACTCCTAACACAGGCGGTTGGCGTCTAAAACAGGGAAGTGTTACTGCTCAGCAACCTCCACAGCTGCAGTCGGTGCAACACCACAGCATCACATTAAATTAAATGTAGCCTGGGACAGTCACAAAAATATCTCCTTTTAAATAAGTTCCATACAGTTGGGAAATTGTTGACGCACAGCAGCCAAACATTAATCAGCCCCAAAATAGATTCTGTGGAAAAACTAAGTGCACCGTATGACTCAGTACCTTGTAGAACTGCCTGTAACAGTAAGAACTTGAATTAATCGATTTCTGTATGACTTTATCAGACTCTCACATTGTTATGGAGGAATTTTGGCCCATTTTTCTTTGTAACTTTGCATCAATTCATTGAGATTAGTGAGCATTTGTTTATGTACAGCTCTCTTAATTAACATCCCACCACAGCACTTCAGTCAGGTTGAGGTCTGGACTTTGACTGGATCATTGCAGCACCTTGATTATTTTCTTTTTCAGCCTTATTCATGTAGATTTGCTGCTGTCCTTGGGCTCATTGACCAGTTACACAATCCAATTGCAGCTAAGCTGTAGCTGTGGGACAGATGGCCTCACATTTGACTCTAGAATACTTTGGTACTGTATACAGAGAAGTTCATGATCGACTCAGTGACTGAAAGGTGCCCAGGCCCTGTGGCTACAAAACAAGCCCAAACTGTCACCCACACACTGTGATGAGGAGTTTGTGCTAATATGCTGCATTTGGTTTTCACCAAACACAGTGCTGTGCTTTATGCCCAAACATCTCCACTTTGGTCTCATCTAAGCTGTGCTTTTAACAGTTTTTCTGAGCATTGTAGTCTGACCTTGGGGGCGAATTTACTGGGATGTCCACTTCTGAGAAGACTGTGGCATTGTAGTAACACACACCCGGATGCTGTCAAAACTTCTGCTTTGATAGAGGTGCTCACACCTGCTCATGATCAGTTAATCAAGCCCATTTGATTAGCAGCACCTGGCTACTACTCACCCTCCTAATTTCTATGGAAGCAGTGAGAGTGCACTTAGTTTTTCACATGACTGCCTCAATAATACAAAATACAATGTAACTAAACAAAAAAGATTTCAATAAGGTAAAAACTACATAAAAGAGGGAACTCAATTAAACAGAAAAAATAATCAAAACACTGTATGGAGCTCAAACATTTAAAATCTAAATAAAATACATAGCAGAAAGTAAGTAAATTAAAATATTCATTTTAATTAATTAATAAGAGAAAAAGATTCGTTAAAAAAAATTTGGAACAAGGTCAACAGGATGTCTGAAACAGAAAGCTTGGGTTAAAGCCAGTTGGTCACCACTATCAAGATACTACATCATCTCAGACTGGGCCTTTAGGTTTTGTTAAGCCAGCTAACACAAAGAAAGCCTGGCTATATTTAACCTGCTTTGTAGTACTCTGTGCTGACAAATCAAAAAACAAAACAAAAAACTACACAGCTGAGCAACCTCTTCTCGCAGTATTTATTTATTTATTTGGAGTGAGGACATTACAGTACATACAGTAACTGAGGATAGTGTGGTGTACAGTACGTGGTAACGTTTCCCTTTCACATGTTCACACAACATACAGTCAACTGCACACAGCTGCTGTTTCACATGAAACCAAATACGATGTTTTTGTTAGTAACAGACACACTGTGTTGAAATGACAGATGTTTTCCAGATATGACAGCCAAGAGTTGAGACTTTAAAATATGACCGTGGAAACCAGATATACAGTAGCATCTGTGGTAAATGTTTTTCTCCTCATACTTAATGAGCAGAAACTCAAGCAGGCAGAGCTTTAAACAGAAATGTGGCTACTGGAGGTAAAATGATGGCAGCAAACATATTAATGAGGTTTTAAAGGCGGTAATAATAAAATAATAATAAAGTGTACAACTGATGAACTCCAGATAACACCTGTAGTCACTAACAGGTGCTCAGAATTAAATGTCAGTAGACAAAACCATCCATTTGTCTCCAGAGGATTACTGGATCTGCTTCATTATGCTTACAATCTGACAAACATTGCAACTATGGAGAAAAACAGCAGCTGTATATGAGGCTGAACACCAACTTCTACCAATTGGCTAGGCAGATGGATTAACCTGGAAAGGAAGTGCAGCAGGTTTCTGTGATTAAGGATTGAGATGGAAACGTACTACTGAGTTTAGAAAACGTGTTGAGAAGGTGAAAGTAGTACTTTGAGTAGCTGATAAATGAAGAAGATGAGAGAGAGAGAATGGCAGCTGGAGGAACAGGATTGCTGAGGAGGAAGTGAGGGCAGCTGTGAAGAGGATGAAGAGAGGAAAGGCAGCTGGTCCAGATGACATATATGTGGAGGTATGAAGATGTCTAGGAGAGAGGGCAGTGGACTTTTTAAACCACATTATCACTATTGTGATGAGGATGCCCGAGAAATGGGAAAAAAGTGCACCGGTACCAATTTCCAAGAACAAGAGTGAAGTACAGAGCTGTAGTAACTACGTATGGATGAACTGTGATCTGTAGTGAGAGTAGGGAGTAGGTAGAAGAGAGCCAGGAGAGGTGGAGGTATGCTCTGGAGAGAAGAGGAATGAAAGTCAGTAGAAGCAAGACAGAATCCATGTGCGTGAATGAGTGCTGGAATGATGAAGCTGCAGGGAGCAAAGGTAATGAAAGCAGATGAGTTTCAGTATCCGGGGTCAACCATCCACTGCTTTTATTATCTAACATTCACACGCCAACGCTTGCGTCGGAGAGCAACTGGGGGTTAAGTACCTTGCCCAAGGACACATTGGCATGCAGCCTGGAGTAGCTAGGAATCGAGCCGCCGACCTTCCGATCAGTAGATGACCAGCTCTACCTACTGAGCTACAGCCACCCCTGCAACATCCTTTGTCCAATATATTGGACAAAGGATGTTGAAGACGGAGCTGCCAGGCCGGAGGACAAGAGGAAGACCTCAGAGATGATTCGTGGTTGTAGTGAAAGATATGCAGAAGGCTGCTCTGACAGAAGAGTATGTTGATCGGGTGAGATGAAGGAAAGGAGCAGCTGAAGAAATAAGAGGACTGCTAAAAAGTTTGCTTCAACCGTGTTTCTCTGTATAGAATCTCCCTTTCTGTGCGACACACAACATTCATCATTTAAGACTTAAAAATGAGAGAAAACCATCTCTAAAGTCTTCTTCAGCCCAGTTTATGGCTTCTAGCTTCTCAAAAGCCATTTACATTAAATGATGAATTCTTTCTCACATATTAATAAACTTACATAATAAACCAGCCATTTGTTCTTCTTTTATAACTCAGTTTTTCATTCTTTTTATTACATTTGAGACATGTGAAATCATCCCAAGCCATTAACTGTTAGCTAACAGATTCACGTTGATGCAAAAATATTCAAATATCTAATTTTTTTTTTTTTAATTGTGCAATGAAAAGAAAAAACAATATATGGTCCTTCATGCCATCTTAGAATAACAAAAAAAAAAATTGCAACTTGGAAAACAGGTGAAAAACAGAAGCATAATACACTGACTTGCCTGCAAGCAAACATAATTGTCCCACTTTCTTGAATTAATGAGATGATTGGGGTGTCTGAGTTTTATAGATGGTACTGTTACACTCTACTTGCTGGATGATGCAGTGTTTCTCCAGGATCAGATGAACAGATATTACCTCAGGATACAAGCAGCAGCACCTGAAACACTTTCAGGCTGACAAACATGCCTGTGCAGTACACTTCTGTAAACAGGACAGTTTTTCATCAGCTGAAATGAGTAATATTCAAACATATAAAGAGAGCCAAGATTATTTCAGAAGCTAAGCTAATCTCACAATAACTGAGGCCATTTTTCAGGTCCACTTTGACTAAATAATCATAAATACGCTGTCTCAGAACAGCATTCTCTCTTTCAGATGTGATATCTTTATTAAGTACGGTAATAATTAGCTGTCAGTGCAACTATAAATGTAAGAAGAGCCATAAATGCTGCCCAAAGCCTGGATTATTTGTATAAGTCTGGTTTGCATTCCTTTGGAAAATCTGATCCTATGAAGTTGATTTCTGCAGATGCAAATATCTCAAATGCAATAAACATTTATTATAAGGACTGCGCTGCACTGGATCCTCCCTTTAATTTACCCAGCTGTATTGCATTTAAAGCCCAGTGAGAAACATTAACTTGGTGGTCATGCTTTCCGGTGGTTGGACTACTTACACTGACACAATTCAAAGTGCTGACACAGTAAATGTTTCTGCTTTTGCCTTATAAACCATCAGATTTGGAACTACTGTAAAAATCAATCCCAGTAACCAGTTTCAGACCACACACACATATATTTAGATTTGACACATTTACACAGCTTTTAACATTACAAAAAATGCCCACGATAAGCCTCTCCGTTCACTCTTAATGACTGGTTGAGACAAACACATACAGAGATTTTAATATTACAACAAAAAATGTTAAGTGCTTCAGGACATCATTAGGCAGTTTTTTTTTTTTTTCCTTTGCAAAAATTCTTAGGTATCTCTTGTTTCATATGTACTTATTATTTTTAGATACTTGGCATAGAAACAACTGGATGGCTATTGTGCAAACTAAAAGGAAGAGATAATCCACTGTGTTGGTAAATATGGTCCAAAGAAGTCCAGAAGAACAAATCTGGCAACAGTCTCTTCACGTTTCAGTCCAGAGAGAACAAGCTGCTACTGAAGAGATGTGTATGCACTGGACAGATGGAGCCTCCACCAAGAAAATCTGTAAATCATCAGGTCACATTATGTTTTGTTTTTCCTTTTTCTTTTTTTTTTTTTAAAAACCCATTATGGTCAAGAACGACCTGCATAGGCCACTGTGAGGGGTTAGATACTGTTTCAAACTCCTCAAATGTACTAATGCAGTTGAAATCCAAAAACAATTAACGGGCAGTTTCTTCTTAAATTACAGCTGAGCTTCACTCTTCTAGACCTCTTAATGGATTTCAAATGTGATATTTAGGTGTGTTCCTAATATGCAGGAGGCAACATGGTGTAGTTCAGGATGTTTCATCGCCTGCCCGTCGTCCCAGCAGCACAACTACGGTTGAGGTTTCGGCTGAGCTGAGGGAAGTGGACGGTGGGAGTTCTGGATGTGGGACCGTAGAGGCCGAGGTTTCTGGCTGCGACAGACTTCCTGGGCTGCTTCACGCATGGGAATGGGGAGAAGATTTGCTGTTTTGGAATGGAGGACAACCCCGGGGTTGACGGTGAAGAGGAGATTTGGGGTTTAGAAGACGAGGAGAGAGAGGACAGTGACGGGGTGGAGGGGGAGGAAGTTTTGTAAAAGCTGGAGGAGCCCGGAGGAGAGAGAGCAGATAAGCAATTAGCTGATGAAGAAGGTGGTAAGCAGGATGTGGAGTTGGGGTTTGGCGTGGATGCTAGTGTCGGAGAGGATGAGGAAGATTCATCAAGAGGAGGAGATGTTGGAGAGTGGGGTGTGCTTGGAGTGGAAAGTGAGGAAGAAGGGATGCCGGAGTTGGAGGAGGAAAGTGGAGTAATAGGAGGAAAGTGTCTGACAGAGCCAGCGTCTCTTCCTGAGGCTGAGGAGTCAGACTCTTTTTGCCTGCTTGAGGAGGGTGGCGGAGGGAGTCGAGGGACTTGGGGTGCAGGTTTATACTCTGGTAATTCGGTTGCTGTATCTGGGTTTTGGCCATTGGGAAAACTTGGGTTTGATTCACACTCTAGATCCAGGGAGCCCAGCTGAACCACCACCTCTGCTACTTCTACTCCTTCAGTCTCATCTGAGCCCCGTAAAGCCTCCTCACATGCTGACCCCATACCAGAGGAGTCAGGAGATGGAGGTACAGAAGAATGGCTTGCCTCTTTCTGCTCATCATCTTGCTTATTTTCCGCACTCTGTTTCTCCTCCTCATCCTCCAACTTTGCTGATTCTCTTTTTTCCTTTTCCTCTTCATCTTCCCGGTCCTCTGAATCTCCAAATCCCAGCTGAGCTCGAGCCCTGGCTATATTCCTCCGATGCTGCCGAACGTGAGCGCGCCAAGGTGATCCTGCACCTCCTCTGGAGCTTCCTGGAGAGCCAGTGCTATTTGAGGCCAGCGAGCCACAGCGCTGCCTGGCTGGGGAAACCTGACTCTGGGACAGAGGAATAGGTCGGGCCCCTGGTAGAGTGGTCATTGTAGCAGAAGTGGGTCTGTAGCCTCGAGGACCTCCACATGGTTTTCGGCCCAGGAGGAGATGGTTTATCACTGAACTGGAAGGGTTGAGCTGTGAGGCCAGGACACGGGTGGCAGGACACTTGTCTGGAGGGAAGGTGAAAGTTTAGGGTTCAGACAAAATAAAAGTAAATGGATTACAACATTTGCTCTCTGGGTTCATCAAAAAGGTCTAAGCATATGACAGAGTGCATAAGCGATATCTGACAGTTTTTTCACTGGAGAAACAATTTAGTTAGCTGACCAAAATAACTATCCATTAAAAATAAGGAATCAAAATAAATTGTAATCTTAATCCTATTGTGCAAATTAGGACTAATGGATTCTATTGTTACGTGAACACCATAAAAGCTTGGGAATAAGATTTAAAAAAAAAAAAAAAAAAGAACTCAACAAGGTAGCATGAGCTAAGATAACTGGAGCTAACTGGAACCAAATGTTAACTCCAGATAGTTGCTTTAAGCTTAGCCCTGGTTAGCCCTCTTTAGCTTTTAATACCTTAGTTTAGTTTAGCTTAGCTAGTTTTAGCTTAATTAGATTCCAATTAGCTCATGTTAACTCCAGACATATCCTTTTAGCTTTAAATATCTACTGTTAGATACCCAACTACAGTTTGCTCCTTTTAGCGTCCATTAACTCCTGTTAACTCGAGATAGATGCTCTTAACTGCACATATCTAATGTTAACTCAGGTTTAGATAGCTGCTAGCTTCTTTTAACTACCATGTACTATACATGCTCCAAATTATTTTTCCCATATTACATAATATGTTAATATTTAGGTCTTTCCCCAGTGTAAGTAAACCATGATACAAGGCAAACAAGACTTTATAAAAACAGATTTAAGTGCTTTACAGAGTGTGTTGGGAACAGATGTTTGCAGCTGCAGAGAGAAAACACCAAATCCAGCTATATTACTGTTATACAAGCCTTATAAATCATGCAAGTGTGAGAAAGAGTTTGTTCATAAAGGCAAGTGACAGTTTACCCAAAAACAGAGGAAACCTCCAACATGCAGCCAAAGAGACGTGAATCATTCACTAAATCAAGTGTAACTGGAAACATCTGTCACTGCAGACCATTTTAGTAAAGGAAAAATAAAGTGATGCTCTCCAGAAGTAATCAAAACATCACAAAAATGTGAATGCCTGTACACTTTGACTGCTTGTAAGGTAAAATAAATTAAAGGTAAAAAAAGTCCTAAAAAAATGTTATTGATGCATTTAATGAATGTTAAACATGTACAGCAGTGACAGGTGTCTCTAAATAAATACTTAGAATACACTGTAGCTGTTTAATTGTGTGTATACCACCTGTAACCAGAAGAAAACCATCACCAGCTGTTTCCTCATCCACACATTTTGATCACATATTGATTATACTAAAACAGAGTGTGGCATCCATTTTCAAAATGCTCTCAAAATCCCAGACAACTGTCAAGATATAGAACGATAAGCTTTCATAACACTGCTAAACCTTCACTGAATGAATCATGCTGCACGTGTCTGCATCTCACAGCATTTTGAGAGCATGATCTGCAGGCAAAATAGAGCCAACGAAAACCAGATTTTATAAATTCAGTCATTTCTTTCAGATATGCATCCCTAGAAAGGGTTCAGTGTTTTTAAGGCAGGGGTTCTCTTGCCAGATTTGCCCACAAGGTTTTAACTGTATACTCATATTCTCTCTGTAGTTTAAAAAAATATATATGAAAAACCAATCTGTTCTTTGCAGTAAAGATCATTTTCTTAAAAAGTTAATTGGAAATCTGCATTGAGAAACCCAAGGTAGAGTTTAAAACTACTCTATTACTGTAATTCAAACACCAAAGACCCTCAAATAATCCCCCAGCACACCCAGCATCAGAAGGGCCGTTTCTTTGAGACAAGTACCGTCAGTGTGCTGGTCAGTAGTACTGCCGCTGCGCGTGTTGGAACCCCCCTGAAGAACCCCTGGACTTGTGGGCACTACAGGTCCAGGTCCTATGAGTCACACATCATGATCATCATCATCATCATCATCAAACGGCTGGCTTTGTGTTTGAGTACGTCTGTCATTTTTTCTTTAGTCTCATCCTTGTGCATTATTTCATTTGTGTTTTGTTTCTTAAAGGGGACCTATTATACTCCAAATTTATCCTTCGAGTCTACTATAGAATAGCTTTGCATGATTAATATTTCAAAATAATCCTCATCTATCTTACCATGAGTCCGCACTTATTCTCTGTCTGAAAAAAAAGCTGATTTAGTTCTACTTCCTTTAAAGCACCTTTCTCCTAATTGGCTGCCCCTCAGGGTTTAAACAGCTTCTGTGCTCACAGCTGGAGCTGCAGTGTTTCCCACACTCAACTTTACTATAATGGGCTCCAGAAGTGTCTGACAGCCACACAAGTATTGTATATCATAAGCAGTTTTTCCTTCTATCCAGCCGAGACCCTGACTTGATCAATTTTTTTTTTATTTGACAATATCCTAAAGAGATGGCCGTACAGGACATCAGCTCTGGTCCTTACTCTAGAGCAGGGATCCTCAAATCCAGGCCTCGAGGGCCGGTGTCCTGCAGGTTTTAGATGTGTCCCTGATCCAACACACCTGAATCAAATGGCTGAAT
>JASGAU010357967.1:0-12760 GCA_030220045.1 Australoheros facetus
ACATTCTGTTTTGTAAATGATGTAATCAAGACTGATATGCTGTGACTATATGAAACTGTAAGTTGAACTAGAAAGTGCCAGTACTTCATGTCATCTTATGGCATGCAGTCCTGACCCAGATATCTGTAAACTGTTTGAAATGGCTTTATTAAATTTTTTATTTGGACTCCTTATTCCTGTTTGGTGTCAATTCCTGTTCGACCTAAAGGCTTAAACAGCAACAAACACACACATATTATTTAAATTCCTTCACTTGCTCATCAAAGCCTAGCTGAAGCCTCCAGATTAGGGTTTCAAAAAATCTGGATGTGATGAAGAGGGGTGGGTCTGACTGTGAAACTGCTCACTCATTGGTTAAGGACTTGTGATCGACTCATCCTTGGAAATCCTCCTTTGGGAAACATGGTACGCCAGTCTTGTCTGCAAATACTCGCCAAGTTTCACTTCCACTCAGTGGTAAGTTAGTGGGTGTTTGCAGGCAGGTCAGTGACCACCCAGTGACAGCGAGAACCCGCTCTCCAGCTGGCTGTGAAATACACAGTTTTCCCAGAGATCGTCACTCATCGTATCTGACACACAAACTTCGTGGACAAGTTGAGCCCCACAGCATGGTGGAGAGGTCAGGATCAGAGACCTGATTTAGCAGATGGATCAGTTTTTTAAGAAGAATGGATTCTTAATTGTCTCAAAGTTTGTGTGAATTATTTTTTTTAACTACAAAAATGTTTACATTTTATGTTTAATTATAGCATCACAATTTTAGAAATTTTGTTGATTAACTAAAAAATATAAAAACAGCTGAAGAATTATGTCCCAGGATTTACAGAAATAGTTTTAAAAAGAAGCACAGCCTCTTTCCTGGTTTCATCAGATTGTATTCAGCACACAGCTTCACTGAGTGCATTTGTAAGATGTTCACTTGAGAAGATGATTGAGTGTGATCTGCCGTGAAATCCTGACATTTATGAAGCCCTCGCAGCTCGGAGAGCAGCACAGAAGAAGCCATGATGGTCTTTGGAGCGTGTAGTTCATGTGTACCTGAGCTCGGAGAGCATCGAGGCATGAAAACACAACTTCACGTAGATGATGTTACATCTGCACACACAGGCACCATTAAAGTGAAGAGAGATCGCTCAGGAACATCGGAAACACGCTGCAACATTAGATGGTTCACCTGAGCAAACCTTGGAGAGCATGTGAGCACAGCATGAACATGTCTTGCTGTTAGTGCTTCTTATGTGGATGAATCATCACAGTTGTTGAGACTTAATGGAGCAGAGAAAAGAAAAAACATCACATATAGCAGACTGTGGAGCTGTGGCTTTCACATATTCCCCTACTCGCTCCCCTAGTCCTATTTCTTTAATCTCTGACTTCCTCCTCGCTCTTCTCCCTGAAGAGTCTTCCTCCACTTTCCAAAAACTGCGCTGTTTGCTTTTTCTACACTCACAGATTTTTGTGTTCTCCTTCTCCTCCTGCTGTCCCCATCTCTTCTTGTGTGAGGATGAGAAGCCGCTGGAGCAGAATTAACTTCTTCTTGCTCTCGGCTGCTGCTGGCTCTGACTGCATGCGTTCAGATGTGACATCACATCTCAGATCCCACACGGGGGCTATTACATACAGTAACACACACCTCACATTTTGAAAGTAGCATTATACATGAATGTACAGTTAAGTATTACTGCTGTTGCCCATCTGCTAACCATCCATCCATTCTCTTCTGCTTATCCTTTCAGGGTTGGGGGGGCAGGACTGGGGGAGGGGTGGGGTGGGGCTTGAGCCTATCCCAGCTATCATGGGGCAAGAGGTGGGGTACACCCTGTATAGATTGCCAACCTGTTGCAGGGCTAACACAGAGAGACAGACAACACTCACATTCACACCTGTGGGCAATTTAGAATCACCAGTTAACCTAACCCCAATAACTGCATGTCTTTGGACTGTGGGAGGAAACCGGAGTACCCGGAGAGAACCCATGCAGACACGGGAAGAACATGCAAACTCCACACAGAAAGGCCCGGGCCAAGGTGGATTTAAACTCAGACCTTTTAGCTGTGAGGCAACAGTGCTAACCACCATGCCATCATGCTGCCAACCAGTTTTATTCAAATTATAAGTGCTTTGAGTGCTCAGAGTAGAAACACGCTATAGAAGAACTAGTCCATTTACAGTTTACCAAATACAAGTTTAATTTATTATATAATTTTATATTTTTTATTTTATTTAGAAAAGATCCTACTTATTTTTCATATTAACACTATCCTAATAACATAAGTTTCATACATAGTGATGAAGCTAAGCTCTGAACGTCCCCTTAGCTCTTAAGTGTTTTACCATTTTTAAGTTCCTCAGTTTGGTTTTTATGGGGTGTAATTTGCTGCTGCAGTGCCATTATTTTTCAAACATGAGAAAACTGAAACACACTACACAGACAGATATTTAGAGACCAGCCGGTGAACATCACTGAGCTGCTTCATTATGTATGCCGTTAGCCCATTTGGAGTAAATTAATTACTTTAAAGCACAAATCAAATGATTCAAATGCTGGAAATAATTCAAGGATACCAAACCTGCAGCAATGCAAGGGAGGGCATTTTGTGCTGCAGAAAGCATTTTATTGCAATAAAATTACTTTTGCAATTTAACATCATCTTCTTTTACTTACTCTTTTACTTCTTTCCTGTATGTTACTTATTTTTTTCCTTTTTAACTTTATTGTTAAAGGTTTTCCTTTTACAGCAGGAAAACAACCTCTCCATGAACATGGAAACTATTCAGCCTTGACTGCATGTACTGATGTGACATTGATACTGATACTGATATTGATGTGACCTCAGTTTAGCTGAATCACTTTTCTTTTATTTCTTTAGTTTGAGTAAATTTAAGGTTTTGCGAGTTCAGATTGTCCTGCAATAAACCGGCATACAAAATGACAACTACAGATCCATCCATCAATTCTTAACGGGAGCCCATCCCAAAGATCACAGTCAGCTTTTTCATGTCAGTTAAATTCAGCGGTTCTTTTTCATTTTTTCCTGATATGCAGAAATTCAGAAGCAGGAACATTTTTCACAGTTTTCAGGGCAGTAGAATAACACGAGCAAATGTTTGTTTATGTTCCCTAAAAACATTATATTCATTCAGCTTACCTGGTGTACCTGCAGCAGCTGAGTGGTGCTCCTAAATGGCCTCTCTATGTGTTCACTCTGTGATGGACTGGCAGCCTGGACCCTGACAATTGCCAAATGACAGCTGGGATAGCCTCCAACACTCTCACAAATCTAAAGATGAATAAGCTATTAAGAAAATGGATGGATGGGCTCCAAATGCTAATAAGATTGTGTAATAGGATTCTAAGGAGTTTTGTGAGTTGTGCATCTTGATTTCCCAAATAGATTAATTGTGTTTTCATCACCCAAACAAACAAACAAACTGGAATTGAAGGACTAAAACACAAAGTGTAGATGCGGAAATTCATGAAAGAACCATCAGTTTGACTCCCAAAGTTAAATGTGACATTACATTAATAAAGCTGACTCACAAATTCTGATCCATCAGTGTTTAAATGTGGTGGCATTTTTCTCCTTCTACCTTGGACATCTGCATAAAAGCACCTTTCACCTAATCGAGCGTCGGCGTGTGAAGAACACAGAGACTATTGAGCATCTCTTCACAGGCTGCAGCATCTTTTCAAGTATTAATGAGAGATGCAGGCCAGGCTTGTGATACGTGTCTGCCATGATTATGCATGATCACAGGCAGCGGACACTCTCTAAAGTGCCCCCCTGTTGTGCACAGGTTTCGAAACACGGTTGCCATGGAGACGCATTGAGTATACCAGGCTGCCTCGTTTTAGTGTGAGGCAGCTTGTGAAATAGCTTGATGGTGGGGAACATTATGTCTTTAAAGTGCTTTTAGCAAGAGACGAGACCGGAATTAGAGCTTCCTGTTTAAAGATAGAACAAAAACAGGTTTGATATTTTATGAGGAAACGTGATAATTGGGTAGAGGAAGTTTTATATAAGGATTACATGAAAAATGTACTAACTGAACTCTAGACAATTCCACTTCCTCTTGCCATCCTTGTGAAGTGGTTAGAAGAGATGCATGTATTGTATGTGCAGATTTTGGGCAGTCGTACCTCATTCATTATTACAGTATGGTATAAAAATAACTGACTAGTTACTGAGGAACAGAGCATCAAGAGAAGTACACGAATAACACAGACTCAAGAACAGCAGATAATGATGAGTTACTTGGAGACAGCGGAAAAACATAATTTGTTCCTGAACTAAACCAGCAGCACAAACTAGTAACCACACTTTCATAACTACAATAAACAACATTAATGTGCATCTGTGGCCACTTTGCATCCCTGTATTTGTTTCTCTGCAGTCTTTTTTAACATCTGTGTCTATTTGGGGTTTCTTTTTGAATATATTTGTAACTTTGTGGTCTGTTTGAATCTCTCTGTGGTTATTTTGTAGTTATTTCAGGTAAACTTTTTTGCAGGTCATTTTACAGTATTACATTTACGCCATTTGATGGGTCATTACAGCTCTACAGCCATGTTTTATATCATCACACTCAATATTACAAACTTATTAAAAATAATTACTTATTTATTTATTGATACAGGCTCTCTCATTTTATTCCATAGCAACTCAACATAATAGACTCCAGTTCCATTGTGCTCAGGAATGGTTCACCTGTAGCTGATTAATTATCAGGTAGTTTCTGATTTATGACTCAATTGGTCCTCACTTACATTTCTCTCCTCTACCTGCCATTTTCATGTCTTTGTTCCTTTGCATAGGTTTAATCTTATCTTACCACTGAGCTCTACTGAAGCAGTATAATTAAATCAAAGGTGTGTTGGTGGATCTCAGGGACGACTGGCTGCAGATCCAGCCACGCTTGGCTGTGATCAGGGAATACTGATCCAGACTGAGGTTTTAAATACTGGATGAGCTCATCTGTGACTGAGAAGAGGAAGGGGCAAACTGGAGCGAATGCTGTCACACAGTGTGCAGACGCTAACACATTCACCCACACAGCAACTTTTTAAGTAGAAAATAATACGCAAGCTTACTGCCACTGCACAGGTGCATTATGAATGTGTAATGAATATATATGTAAATTAGCATCCCTCAATCCTCATTGTCACTCCTTATGAAGAGCCAAACTCCTCTAGCTGCAGAGCCTTCACGTGTGCCATCTGCCTGCTCACGTGCAAATTACTCTGGAGCACATTTGAGTGACAGAACAAGCAGGGAGGGAGAGAGAGAGAGAGAGAGAGAGAGAGAGAGAGAGAGAGAGGGGCTTCTCTTTATTCTCTTTCTCAGATGCTGATTGGGTAAAAAGAGTTCTGAAATGCTGAATTAACCTGTGATGAATGACAGTTCTGATCCAGGAAGATTTGTTTCCATAGAGATGGCTTGATGAAGTATCTGCTGTGTAACAGCAACTGATGCAGATGGCTGTGTGGGTGGTCAGTGGCATTGACCTCACAGGTCAGCTGTCATGCAGACCTAACATGTGTCAAAATAGATCCCGTCAGGAACAACAACATGACATAAATAAGTGCTCAGTGTTCCAGAACAGGCCTTCCACGTGGAGTAAAAAAAAACCAACACTTTTTTGCCGCTTGCTGGTTTTGCTTAATCAGAATCCTTTAAGGAGCAAGTCTTACCACTCAGAGGCAGCCTTTGAAATACCCTCAGACAGTTATTTGGGAGTTATTTGAAGCCCTTAACTAAAAGAATGACAGTATTACTTTCTGTGGTCTTACAGGGAAGTTAGCATTACTGTGTTTCCCTCCATGAAGAGTCGATGGGATTGGGAGAAATAACAATTTATGACAAGTGTTTTCTTCAGCAGGATTATCTCCACAAATTTGCACCACTTTATTATTTTTGAAGGGTAAAGAGAAGTAAACAGTTAACTATAAATGCACCTTTGGACTTCCCCAGCACTGATCCTCTGTGATCAGGGTAGTGTTGAATGAGAACTCCTCTGGTCTCATTTAGCCACTGGCTAAGAAACAAAGTTCATGAGGTGGGGATTCAACCTATTTGAACTGAGACTTTCTCAGACTGAGACTATCCACGTCCAGTTTCACAGCACTGCAGCATCATAAATGGCAGAGTGCTGCTATGGTAACATTAGATTAAAATTTTACTTCCCTCATTTGAACAAACGCTCACATGAAAACATCTCCCTTTGACTTTACTGTGGTATTACATAAGGCATCTATCTTTGTCTGGTTCCTGCTTTTATTTTTACTGCAGTGTCTTTCAGTCCTGTTTATGAATAGCTGCGGAGCTCAAAATGGAACAATGAGACACAAACACCTGACCACATCTGCAGCGTGCAAAGCAAACGAGTGTGTTACCTGGACACATTGTGTACATCCTAAATAGCGGTGGCCTATCACAAGACTGGTGTCACAGAAACATAAGCAAGAAGGTTCTTTACTAGAAGAGTTAATTACAACAGAGTGTGTGTGGCTGGTTTAAGCAGGGTCTATGCTCAGGTCAGCTAATGATCCTCTAATCTGTGCAGCGATAAGAGCTTCATCAACGACTGGTTCCGACATGTTTTTTTTTCTCCATGGCAGCCACATTCAAAGGAAGCAGAGCAACCTTTGACCCTGAAACCAACAAACCACCAACTCTGGGTGAAGACATCATTCCAACCATTTGGTTTATTATACACAAAAGGACTCAAAGGACTTTCTTTTTGTGCTTTTCCCTGTTCTTGATTCCCAGCTGTAGGTATTTTCACATTTTGTCCTACAAATAAAAAAAAACACACAAAAAAAAACAGGATTTTTAAAGTTTTATGAGTCCCAGTGTTTGCTAAATAAAACACAGACCTTGTCAGGTACATTCAGCATCAGCTCAGCTTAGCACTGAGTCATGCAACTGTAGTGTGGTTCCGTTATAGCCCAATATTAGCATTTTACTTCTTGCTAGAAATTTTATGCTTAAAAATAATTAAAAAGTCTGTTTGTCAGCATTAAAGTACCATAAGCTTTCATTTCCAATTCAGCTTCTGCTTCAACCACAATCCTGTTTCTCTAAATTCTGGGTTGACCTATAAAAATGCCTTCCCTGCTGTACTCCATACTGCCAAATATGAACTGCTTTGACACTCTGAATTATGTGTATTTCAATATAAGACATTTATTAAAAGCTCATTCAGCTTGCCAGTCACCTCGTGAGTAACACTGCAGTAACACCTTTGGTATCCTGACCCACACAGCAATTTTTACATCAGTCTGCTTGGTCCTCTCACTGCAGTGCTGATTCCATCTTTCTATCTCACTTTTATTCCACTGCTAACATCTTCTCCCTCACCATCTCTCTCTGCATCAGGATGCACTTGGAGTCTGAAACCCAGTCACCCCATTTCTCAGCCAGCTAAGCTTGGCCAATGATGAATCCCTCTAAATCACTAGTTTAACAGCCTGCTGTGATGCTGCGGGGACTGTGAGGGCTTCCATTACACAATTTATAGAGAGGAGGCAATGATAGACTTAGAGATGTGGATATAGACTGAGATTAAGAAAGAAATGAACCAGGAAGATAAAGGAAACTACAAGTAGTTGCAACAGCATAGCCAAGAACACAGCCAAGATTAAAAGAAATGAACATCGTCATGTATTGACTGAATCTGCAGATACTCTGCAGTCAGTCAGTGATCAGCCTCTCCTGTGCAAACACGCTAAACAGAGCAAAGATCATAACTGGATGTTTCACTTCACAGAAAATCAATCTGCCAATACTGCTGTGACTGAGAAACTAAAAAGAGATCAGGAAATGGAATTATTTCTGCGGTTCACTTACGATTGCACAGACAGGCAAAGAAAGAAATCATAGATGATGGGGTTAAGGTTTCTAACCCTAGGGTTAGCGTTAGGGTTTCTAACCTGTCAGACCACATCTTTGTTCATTTTCAGAATAAAAGCACTGTATGAACCAGTGGAGTTTGGATTTGATTCAGCTGGGTTGTGAAAACACACTCTGTGATATAATCTTGACAGAATTGTCTCTAACTTTAAGGCACTTGATGGAGCACACCAAAATCGGTCCCATTTGGTTTCACTCTTGCTCTCCTCGCACATTGATGGGAGACACAAACGTTCATGTATCCACATTCCTGCCAACAGTTTCACACTCTTCTGATAACCAACAGTTGGTGGGAAAATGGGCCAAAAATGCACCAAAAATCAGGGAGGAGGACTTGAACATGGTGGCACACAAAGGATCTGAATTTATTTTTATTTTTTTTAATTAATTTTCTAAATGTGTTTGAATGAAGGACATGCATTTCCATGTTTGTGAGGCTCTGGGAACACAGACACATGCTTTTGGTCAAAGCAGGGGTATTAATAAAGTTCCACTAGGGCAACACACGTCCATTACCCAAATCACACATTTTCTAATTACAGTGGTCACCAGGCTACACAAAAATTGCATGGACACAATCACCAGTCAAATCTAATAGAAACACTTTAAAATTTGATGACTATGATCTAAAAAACCCTGAAAGTTAAACTTTTCCCACATCTTTGCTGTTGTGGAATTCAGCCTTGTGTTATATAATTACTATACTGTTATTGCTATATTTCTACAGTAGTAACAGTTACTGGAATAACTGCTGTTAAAGGTAAAAACACAGAGTATAAAATTATCAACACTCTCAAGATGATTTTAAGCTTTAAAGGCAGAAACTGCTCATGCAGGAAGGAAAGAGGACAAAATTAACTGAACTATTGAACAAATATGAACCAAATGATGATTAAATATTTTCTGGGGCCTGCAGATGGATGCTGGGATAGTGGAGGGGTTGAAACAGCAGGCAGTGATGCAGGGCAGTAGTGGCAATGACATGTTTGCAGCTTAAATACACCACCATGGGTGGGAGGCTGTTTTTACTAGATGACACGAGGAGAATGAGGCATATATATGCAGCAGTGCAGCTCTACCTTCCTTTCTAAACTGGGTTGCGGGTTTTGTTCAGTTTAAACAAAATATTCATGACCTGAGTCAGCTATTTAAGATGAAGCACGTTTGATCTAAAACTTAAAAAGAAAAAACATCCCTGTGAAGTTTAAAATGTGCCTCCTGACTCAGTTGTGCAGATCTGGACTGCAGCTTGTATTCTAGGTGGTGTGCATCGCTGTGACACTGAATCATATCTGTTCTTTTCTAATTATTATCAGTCTGAATACGATACCAAATATAGGAGCTTATTAAAACACAACAACAGATCAATGCCGGGACTATACAAGGGGTCAACTGAGTGAGACACTTCATGTCAACATGTTTGCTTGCAAGAAAAAAGTTCATTGAGATTGAAAGTTCACTCTCGAGCTCAGTGGCTAATCTGAACTTTCCTAAACTGGCACACTGAGCCTGCATGAAAAGACTTTGGGATATACTGAAAAGCTCCAGAAGAGCTGCTGAACAGGCATTTGTGGGAGATTCTGCTTTCAAGATCAATAATATTTCAGTTTAAAATCCACCATATAACCTTATACTCTTATGCATATGATGATGTTAAAATGGAGCATTTTGTTACATTGGTCCAATATTGCCATTCACGAGTCCACCCACTCATTTCCAGTATTGTTGACAAGGAACTATAAAAGCAAAATATTCACAGGTAGGCAAAATCTTCCAATTCAATTGTGGAAAATGAAAAAAGACAACTTCAGCTTAGCACCTCATTTGTTTTCATAACGGGAGCTGTCCATAGTGCTGAAGCACATCCCAGATGCTATATGACAGAAAATCACCATACTTTTATTTCAGCTGGCGCTGAGGCCCAGATACCCATTATGCTTGCTGTGCACTTAGTCACCAACACAAGAATCTCTGTGATCCACTGTGAAATTCAGAGGACCTGATCAGGGCTGGAGAGACATGGATCCAGGCCCAGAGTGAAAGCCCAGTAGAGATCTGAAGAGGCGACAGATGTCACACTCCATCATTCATCCCATTAGTCAGACCTCAAAGAGGGTAAGAAGGAAACTGCAGGATAATAAACCTTGCTCAAGGGCACCACTGCATCAGAAATCAGAGCAGGAATGGACCTGAAACTCTCTGGTTATGTGGGAATGCCTATAGAAACAATCAATGAGAGGATCTGGTGAAGAAACACTCCTGTTGTGGCTCCAGTGAGTTGTTCTCATCATTAAAACTCATGCACTGCTCTAATGTTGGTTATTGTTGTAGCCGCATGTGCAATCTGTCATCCAACATCCAAATAAAGGCGAAGATGATCTCTGTGGTGTGCAATCAGCTCGTTTTATATGAACATGGTCAGTAAGTTAGCAACCAGCAGCTAGCCTGGCTCATATTATAGCTCCTTGACTCCATTAGTCAGTATTGAGGGCATCTTCTGCATCTGTGTATCTTCCCTGACTCTGACATGTAGTGGACTGAAAGCATGAAATAGCTGAAAATAAAGGAACTAAAGGATCCGTCCATAGAGAGGAGACAGGAGACTCTCCCAGCTGCCACAGGGCAGTAGAGGGTGTGCACCATGGACAGGTCACGGCTTTATTGCAGGGCCAACATAAAGATGCACTTAGACTTCAAAATTCAAAGTCCTACTATTTCCTAAAATAACGCCTAATTAGAAAGTTCGGCATCTACAAAACACACTGAATGTCAAACAGTTTTTCTCCTTACAGCAAAGACGAACCCAGTTCTGTTCCTGGATTTGGAGAAAGCTCATATTTGACAGGAAGTCATTTTGTAGCAGTACTCCAGTGTGATAAAGAGCTTCTGCATGGATCGTGACGCTTTTTTAATTAAGTGTTAATCACCTCAGGCTCAGTCAGGAGGTGGTACAAACCTCCCACAAACCCCTGCATTAAGATGAATCCCACAGCGATCAGACTGCTGTCACCACAGAGCCTCTGCCCACATGCTGGAGCAGCTCTGTATCAAGCTGAAGTGGCCCCTGATGAATCCATCATACTGCTGTGTTATGGGTGACCCTTCCCTCCATGCAGCAAGAGAAATGATCCTTGTAGGGACATTTCATGATTATTTCATTAAGTGTGCCTTTGAATCTCCACGAGAATTAAAAATCATCACAGCCAGTATGACACATGTCCAAATCCAAAGGGACGAATATTTAACTTCTATTCTGCTTTAGTTTGTTATTAAAGAAAGCTCTGCCACATGAGACCCCACAGACTTTTGGTTCCTAATGTTCCTGAAATTGCTGATTTATTGCTGGCCTCACGCTGAACAACATCTCAAACTATCAGTGCCGTAGTTGTAGCGCTCCCATCATAAAGAAATCATAAAAATTAATTCTGATAAAATCAAAGACATCTTCAGTTTATTTGTCTCAGCTCAGGCCAACAGGGACCTACAATCATGCAAACACAACAGCCAATAGCAGAACTTTTTTTGTTCTCTCACTCATTGTCACATGCACATTGTGCACTGTTGTTTCCTCCATCTCAAACACACAAAACGGCAGCTACAATCCAGGATATCTTCACAACCAGGTGGTTAATCAGCTGATAAGTCAACCCAACCTATGAGAAAATTTATATAAAAGAGTGAAAATATTTAACAATTGAAGAGAAAATTACAATGAGAGAAAAATCAGAGGTTAAATAAGAATACAAGGGCACCCGGGTAGCTCAGTAGTGGAGCAGGCGCGTTGTGGTGCGGGCATTGCCAGTTTACCCGCGTGTCTTCCCCAGTATCTTTCCACCGTTTCCTGTCTCCCTCTACTATCAATGAAAGTCGCTGTTAAATTAAATACAGTTAAATTCAGGTTTTAGCTCACTGAAGCTGTTCCTGTGGTATGTGAGGGAGCAAGTACACAACAAATATGAAAAGATCATTCAAACTGGTAAGCAGGCTGACTGGTCAATTTTATAGAAAGTCATAAAGCACCAGGGTTAGCTTAATGTTTTTATAGAAGAATATTAATGCTCATAAAATAATTCAATGTGGTTAAAATTGTTTGTAAAAAGCAGGAAAACAGCGAAGAATATAAGAATCTTTATTTCATAGCAATTCTCATGAGAAAAACTCTTTAGACAGTCTCTAAAATCTGCTTCAAGGAATCAGCACCTTTTTCCATATAACTGCTCAGTGGTGGCTCATTCATGTTGGTCTCTTTAACATAACCTGCTCCAGGGCAGGTTAGATATGCAGCATGGTTTACTAGAGCGAGGCACCAAGTGGCAGGCCGCTAACAAGTAACTACCTTCTTTAGTCAGGTTAAATCTGAAGTTACCTCACTAAGCCCCACAAGCTTCTAGAGAAAGATGTGAAATCATCTCTAAAGGATTCTGGTTATAGTGTTTCAGATACTGATCCCCACTCTTTACAAAATATTATTGCCTATAACCAAAAATGCTGGCTTATGAAGCACTGTCTTTAGATGTGATGCCAGACCTTAATCTTCTAAGTCTTCTCTAGTACTGCAGGCATTAGTTAATCCAAAGAATCAGCAAATATTAATGAAATATCCACATTAATAAATGCTAAAAAGTGTTTCTGATCTGCAACATTTGGCAGGTGCAGTGGCAAGAACGAAAACCTGCTCATGAAATTAAATTCAGGGTTCAGAAACACTTAATGTCCAAGAGGTAAACATGCCGGTCGATTCACTGATGGTATCTTTATGTTGCATCAAGCCATTAAAGTACTGAGAGAGCGCGCGCGCGCGCGCGTCTGTGTGTGTCTGTGTGTGTGTGTGTGTGTGTGTGTGTGTG
>JASGAU010357968.1:0-15922 GCA_030220045.1 Australoheros facetus
ATATATATATATATATATATATATATATATATATATCTTGTAGTCAATCCACGCGGTGCACAGGTTGGTCAGCCGGGTCTTACAGTCTCAAGTGACTGCTCTATCTACTAGTAGTTTGCTCCCCTGGTCTCTCTGCCTATCCCTTTCTGGGCCTCGCTCATGTATTGTGCCACATTCCTACTCATCTTAGCTGCTATGATACCTGACAGGAGTTTCCATGTTGTACTGAGGCAGGTTATGGGCCGGTAGTTGGATGGGTCTTCTGGGGGTCCTTGGGGATCAGGACCATCCGGCCCTCAGTCAGCCATTCTGGGTGTGTCTTAGCCTCTAGCAGCTGGTTCATTTGTGCTGCCAGGCGCTCATGGAGTGCAGTTAGCTTCTTTAGCCAGTAGGTGTGAATCATATCAGGTCCAGCTCTTCATGTGTGAGACTCTTTCTTGGATGTCTACCACTGTGATGGTTACTGGGGCCTGTTCAGGGAGGTTGCCTTACCTCACAAACATCATTTCACCATTACAAAGGCTATGCCAAACTGAGACCATAAGAATAGTTTTTTTCTGCCAGTATTGCTCCGTCCATCCAGTATTGCACTATTCTCATACTGTTCCCCTGCCACTGAGAGTATACCTTGGATGGTTTCTGCAATGCTGGCTAACTTCCGTACTGCTCCTTATAGCCAAGCATCTCAAGGATCACTGCTGCTATACATCAACTGTGTGATTGTCTGTAGTGCTGCATTCCCATCTTCTAGTAGGTACTCTTCAGAGAGTACTTCACATAGTCTTGGTAGTCGGCGTCTTAGCCATGATCTTATCTTTCAGGTCAGGTCAGTGTACTTGTTATTATTATAGGGGCTTGGTACCCAATCTCGGAGTGTGGGGATGATGAAATCTCCCCCCTGACCTGTTGTCCTGGTCGTCCTTGCCATAGCATTTGTGTTGTACCTCATCAATCCCTAACACTGAGCCACAAGTTGTTTTGCCATCAGTGTGGATGTTGGGTTTCGAAGAATCCATAGGTCCCACATCCTCTTCATGTAACCTTGCTGGGATTACATGTATAGTAGCATTCCAACAGTTCCCGGTTCTCATCTTGTGTCCACCTATGCCGTAACCTTCTAGTTCCAGTAGCCCACTTATCGTCAGAATGCCCTGGTTCCTCAACACCTGACGCGGACCTTGTTAAGCCAGGCGACGTCCGAGCTGGTATGGCTTCAATCATGTATCTCTCGCTCATATTCCGCGGTAGGCTTGGTTAGCATGGGGGGTCTAGCCTGGGGACCCTTACTGGAAGTGCGCCCTGGTCGGGATTCGAACCACCAACCCCCAACCTCCTGCTCCTCCTCCTGGGGTCCAATGCAACACTGGTCCGACCCGACATCATTCCAGCTGGGACTGCCAGTGACTGGTGACCTGGCCCACATAAAAGGGAGGGGCATGTTCCAGTTTAAGGTTGGAGACCTAACCATGCATTTTGCTGCCTGGGTGGCTGATGTCCAGGATGCCTGACTCAGCAGCAGCAGGGAAGTCTATGGCAGGTGCTCCTGGACTTCAAAGACATTTTTGCCCTTACAGAGTGTGATGTAGGCCTGACACAATTGGTGGAACACGTTATCGACACTGGGGATGCTTGTCCTGTTAAAGTGTGCCCTTGTCGTCTTCCTCTGGCTCATCAGGAGGCGGCTGACCAAGAACTGTGTGAGATGCTAAAGATGGGCATCATAGAGCCATTTGAAAGTCCCTGGGCATCTGCTGTGGTGATGGTGCCCAAGAAGAACAGTTCACAAATGCGCTTCTGCATGGACGACAGGCCACTTAATAAAGTTACTAAAAAGGACTCTTATCCCCTTCCCAGAAACGACGAGTCTCTCGACCTGGTGGCAGGGTCTTCTTGGTTCTCCACACTGGACCTGCGAAGTGGTTACTGGCAGGTGCCACTGTTCCCAGATTCCAGACCAAAGACGGCCTTTTGCACGAACAGGGGACTGTGGCAGTTCAGAGTCCTGAGAAGGAGAGGGAAGAGAAGGAGAGGGAACTCACAGCAACAGATAATCCCACACAGCTCTCCTGCAGGGCACTCCTAGTGGTGGACACGGCAGTATGGAGGGCCCAGCAGGAGCAAGACATTGACCTGCTGCCAGTACTACAATGGCTTGAGAACGAGCAGCGACCTAACTGGGATGAGGTTATCGGGTTCTCTATTGCCACCAAAGGGCTGTGGGCCAAGTTCAATGCTCTAAGGTTGGACAAGGGAGTGCTGCAGCGTGGCTGGAAAGATCCTGCCACAGGTGAGGAGAGGTGGCAAGTTGTGGTGTCCAAGTCGCTAAGGCCAGCGGTGCTGGAAGCCTGCCACGGGAGTAGAGGCTCTGGCCACTTTGGTGTGTCAAAGACCCTTCACCGCCTGCGCCAGGGTTACTATTGGGGCCAGCAGCGTAGAGATGTGGAGGGCTTCTGTCGCAGCTGTGACTCCTGTGCCACCCACAAAGGTCCGCTGGACCAGTCTCGTGCTTGCTGCTATGGACTATTTTACCAAGTGGCCGGAAGCATACGCCATCCCGGACCAGGAGGCGGAGACGGTGGCTGACACATTAGTGGAGGGGATGTTCAGCAGATTTCGAACGGCAGGGGTCCTTCACAGTGACCAAGGCCGGAACTCTGAGTCCAGGGTGTTTGTTGCCATGTGCGAACGCCTTGGAATTCAGAAGACCCGCACCATGCCACTCCACCCCCAGAGCGACAGCCTGGTGGAAAGGTTTAATAGGACACTGGCCCAGCAGTTGGCCATCATCACGTCAGAACACCAGCGTGACTAGGACACTCACCTCCCACTCATCCTCATGGCCTACAGGTCGGCAGTCCAGGACTCCACCCAGTGTACGCCTGACCTGCTCATGTTAGGGAGAGAACTAAGGACCCCTGCTGAACTGGCTTTTGGGAAACCTCCTGATGTTCCGGATGCACCACCGGGTCAAAGCTATGCCAGGAAGCTGCAGGACCGACTGCAGTCGGCACATTCCTATGCTCGGGACCAGCTGGCAAAGGCAGGACTGCGGCAAAAGAGAAACTACGACCTGACTACTAAAGGGAGGCACTTCCATGCTGGAGAGCTGGTGTGGGTCTACAGCCCAAAGAGAAAAAAAGGACGGTGTCCTAAGCTGGACAGCAACTGGGTTGGACCCTGCAGTATCCTGGAATGAGTTGGGGAAGTGGTTTACAGAGTACAGTTGCCGCCTAAAGGGCAGGAAAGTGGTCCTGCACAGAGACAGGATGGCCCCTTATAAAGGTCGTTCTCCTTCCCCTTTCTCTGAGGGATACGTACAAATCCCCCACACCCCAGCTCAGCTGGACTCCCAGCTGGACATGTCTCCCACCCCTTCCCCTTGTTCCCCCCCTCAGTTTCCTGTAGTTCATGCTACCCTTTGGAAGCCAAGGAGGCGACGTCAACTGCCTCCTCGCCTCAGAGACTGTGTTTTTCCCTCGAGGACCAGGGACTTTTTGTTGGGGGGGCAGTGTAATGATCCATAATGGACGTTTTTTCTAAGTGCGTTTCACAGTTACTGTTGTCTTTAAGTTAGGTTGTTTAGGGCTGAACCGGAAGGAGATGTTGGGGGGGTCGCTCTCGGGAGGGAGGGGTTTTTTTGTCAGCAGTTAGAGTGAGTTGGCTGTACCCTGTGAGAGCTGTTCTGTTGTGTCCGACATGAATAAACAGTGTTAGCAGCAAAACCTCTGTCTGGTGCTTGGGTGATATAACGGACTGTTACAATATTTTAACTAAAACTAAAACTATTCAGATGACTAAATTATGACTAAAACTAGATGACCTTTTTGTCAAAAGGCTATGACTAAAACTAAATTAAAATTTGCTGTCAAAATTAACACTGCTAAACAGATTAAACAGCTAACAGACAGCAAAACACCACTGTGCTCCAAAACAGGAACAGGAAGTGATCCAATATCACAGTGAGAGCAAACACGAAATGACAGCACCACCAAGGCGCATGTAGGCAGCCACTCCACCCAGTTTAAAGATGTCTCTGAAAGACTAAAATTCCCATGACATTCCTGCCCAGCATGAGTGTGTGTGTGTGTGTTGAATCTATCTCGCCTTCAGAGCAAAAGCGAGATAGATTCAACAAGGTGGTGTAAATATTCCAGAGATTTTGGTGTATATTGACATGACAGCATCACACAGTTGCTGCAGATTTTTCAGCTGCTCATCCAAATTTCCCCTTCAACCACATCCCAAGGATGCTCTACTGGATTGAGTTCTGGTGACTGTGGAGGCCACTGGAGTACAGCGTTTTCCCAATCTTCTATTGTTCAGTTTTGGTGAGTCTGTGTGAAGTGTAGCCTCAGTTTCCTATTCTTAGATGCTTTCCACATATCGTATTTGTAATGAGTGGCTGATTGCGTTACTGTTACCTTCCTATTAGTTCAAAGTATTCTGGCCATTCTGCTCTGACCTCTGACATCAACAAGATATTTTCACCCAGAGAACTGCTGTTTATTGGATATTTTCTCTTTTTCAAACCATTCTCTGTAAAGCCTAGAGATGACTGTGTAGGAAATTCCCAGTAGATCAGCAGTTTCTGAAACACTCAAACCAACAGCCATGGCAATTTCACTCACCTTTCTTCCTGATGCTCAGTTTGAACTTCAACAGGCTGTCTTGACCATGTCTACGTGCCTAAATGCTTTGACTTGCCTACCCATGATTGGCTGATTTGATATTTGCATTAATGAGCAGCTGAACAGGTGTACCTAATAAAGTGGCTGCTGAATGTATGTAGTGTGACTTTACTGAATTGTACAATAGTTGGTGCTATGTTCTCAGATTGTTTGTTTTCTGTTGCATTTACTTTGAGTATATTTTGCTTTTCTCCAATTCAGCAATTTTGTAAAGTTTCAAATAAATCCTTTACATTTTATTTTTGTGTATGAACACTTTTTACTCTACAATAGGCCTACATCTTTGCACTACTCTTTCCAAAGTCAGTAAGATTTTGATAAAAGTAAAAAAACTATTTGATGTCTAAGTTTTAAAATGGCAGTGAAAGGGTTTTATTCATTCATTAAAGCTGAAGTCTCAAACAGAGACTTTTCATGTTTTGACATCCAATCCATTCCAATCCAAATTTGTTTATAAAGCACATTTAAAACAACAAAGTTGACAAACTGTTGCACATGGAAAATAAATAACATAATAAAATAAATAAACATACAGTGGGGAAAATAAGTATTTGATACACTGCAGATTTTGTAAGTTTTCCCATCTACAAAGAAAGGAGAGGTCTGTAATTTTTATCGTGGGTAGACTTCAACTGTGAGAGACAGAATCTAAAAAAAAGATCCAGAAAATCACATTGTATGATTTTTAAATAATCAGTTTTCATTTTATTGCATGAAAGAAGTATTTGATCACCTACCAACTAGCAAGAAGTCTGGTTCTCACAGACCTGTTTTTCTTNCCCCCATTCTGCACTTAATTCCTGTTCTAATTGCACCTGTTTGAACTTCTTACCTGTATAAAAGACACCTGTCCACACACTCAATCAATCACACTCCAACATCTCCACCATGCACAAGACCAGAGAGCTGTCTAAGGACACCAAGGACAAAATTGTAGACCTGCACAAGGCTGGGATGTGCTACAGGACAATAGGCAAGCAGCTCAGTGAGAAGGCAACAACTGTTGGTGCAATTATTAGAAAATGGAAGAAACACAAGATGACTGTCAGTCTTCCTCGGTCTGGGGCTCCATTCAAGATCTCACATTGTGGGGTAAGAATGATTCTGAGAAAGGTCAGGAATCAGCCCAGAACTACATGGGGGGACCTGGTCAATGACCTGAAAAGAGCTGGGACCACAGTCTCAAATACTACTGTGGCCCCACCTCGGCGGCACGAGCACCGCCATGGTGCAGGTGCTCGTGCCAGTGCTGGTGTCGGTTTCAATGAACTAGCAAAATGCTTAAGAACAAGCCTACGTTTCCACCGCACTTTGAGAGCTGATCCTTTACACATGAAGGTGGGCGGGTCCTTGTCTGGAAACAGAAGCCAATGGGCACAAATGTGGCAGAACATGCTCCCCTTTCTTGTGCTGCGAGCATATTTTACGATCCAAACAAAACTACTGCAGCATCTGTGCAGCACAGAGGTAAACACAGACAGCGATTAGAGCAAGATGACAAGTACGTACTTTGCGTCCTTTTATCTGTGATATGTGATTTTTCTGGATCTTTTTTTTTTTAGATTCTGTCTCTCGCAGTTGAAGTGTACCTAAGATAAAAATTACAGACATCCTCATTCTTTGTCGGTGGGAAACCTTGCAAAATCGGCAGTGTGTCAAATACTTATTTTCCCAACTGTATGTCAAAAAGGTTTTGATTGTTGTAGTGTCTTTTGCACAGATGAGTCTGTGTTATGAAAAAATGCCTTCACTGTTTTGAGAACTCCCGTGAGAATGATGTTGCTGCTGAACTTCACCAAAGCGATTGAGAAAATCTGTAACTCTAACTCTCTGGCTTCCCAACTTATATCAAATTAGCAGCAATCTTTGACTCTAACTTATTAATCAATCAAAGACCCAGACAGTTTTAATTAATTTGAAACTCTGACTCTTAGCCTTGTCCACCCTAATTGGAAAATTCAAAGACCTGTTTTCTTTGTTATTATCTATCGTACACCCGGTCCTTACTCTGAGTTTGCCTGATTTCTCAGACTTTTTATCTGATTTAGTGCTCAGTTTAGATAAAATAATTATAGTGGGTGATTTTTAACATCCATGTAGATGCCCACCCACCACTTTAACCACACTCTGGATCTTGTCCTGACATATGCATAGACACTTAAGACTTACCAGTATTTCCTGAAAGCCCCCTCCTGTTTGATCATTTCTTAATAACATTTACATATATAAAATTTTAACCATTAGAGGAGAAATCATTCATAATAATCGCAGGGACATATCTTCATGTTCGGCTGCTTTTAGCACTGCTGGTATTTATTTAGAATCTCTCGCTCCAATGGATCTTTCAGAGTTACTTTCAATAGTTACTTCCTCCAAACAATTAACATGTTTATTACACTCCATTCCTACTAGACTGCTCAAAGACATCCTACCATTAATTAATGCTTCTATCTTAAATATGATCAATCTATCATTATTAGTTGGCTACGTACCACAGGCTTTTAAGGTGGCAGTAATTAAGCCATTACATAAAACGCCATCACTGACCCAGCTGTCTTAGCTAATTATAGGCCAAACTCCAACCTTTCTTTTCTCTCAAAGATTCTTGAAAGAGTAGTTGTAAAACAGCTAACTGATCATCTGCAGAGGAACGGTTTATTTGAAGAGTTTCAGTCAGGTTTCAGAATTCATCACAGTACAGAAACAGCATTACGTAGTGAAGGTTACAAATGATCTCCTTACAGCCTCTGACAGTGGACTCATCTCTGTGCTTGTCGTGCTAGACTTCACTGCAGCGTTCAATACTGTTGACCATAACATTTTATTACAATGATTAGGGCATGGCTCAAACTGAAGATGCCAACTCTGTCCACTTGCCTTTGACCCTGCAAATTTGCAGACTGTGTCTCCCCCTGAAACTCAATCACAGACTGATGACTTTCAGGCAAACTCTCAGCTGCTTTTTTGAATTGTGCTAAAAATACACACCTCACCCCAGAGTACCCCTTACTTTATGACAAATCTGACAGGCATAGTAAATAATGCGATCCTCCTCCAATTAAAGGCATTCGTTACACTGCCACTTCTAGACATAACCCACCTAATTAGATGTTATCCCATAATATTTTATATCATCATGTTTCACAAGGTACACAGGCACAGAGTGAGATAAAACATGATATCAGGTGATATAATTTAATGTGAACATGATATGTGCACAAATGAATAAGAGGCCCCATGCATGATACTGTATAAATCTATAACAGGCCCCAACCCTAAACTGCTAACCTAAAGCATACAGTGTTCATCAGTCCAGTGTATATATGACTACTAATAAAAGATAATGAATACCCTAACTACTACCACCATAGAAATAAAAAATCCCCAACACACCCTACCCATCAACAACAAATTCATAGAACCGTAGGTTCTATGAATTGATCTTCAGTGCATAAGCAAAATGGCAATCAGAAATGATTCCCCAACCTCTAAAGTACAAAGAAATCACCCTTTCACCAGAGAAACCCTCAACATACAGGCTTCAAGTATACAAGTATACCCACCCACTGTACCAAGAGTAATTCCATTAAATCCTTTCCCATCAGAAAGCTGACATTCCATGTCTCTAAATGCAAAGGACTCCACCCTTGACTGCTGACGAATCCACAACACACCAGATCCCTCGGCCTCATGGGTAAGCCCTGGCCACGGGAATCTCACATAACCAACTGTGTGTGTTGGTTGGAGCATTCACTGAGTCAAGCCAACATCACTGCTTAATCTCACCTGGCGAGTTGGACCAACCACTGTTAAAAAAAAAACACCCCTGAGAGCTGTTAAATGGTGGCATACATGAGATCTGTAACATAGCAAGTAAATAAATGCTCCCTTTCTTATATGCTAAATTGCACATCCTTGATTCCTCTGCTCAACACCTCTCCTTGCATCTTAGTACCTGATTGTAGAATAAAGAGGAGAACAACACAATAATTACAAACTGTAGAATAGCAGAATCATAATAGTAAAAGTAGAATCATTTTAAGTACTCAGAGGTCCCTCCGTCCAGATATATTACTGAGACTGAGGCATTCAACTTAATGAGACATCCGTGTATTAGAGAGATGTCAGTTAAATATGATGTTTGATACAATGTTATCAAAGATTGTTTTGCTCTATCCAAGCTACAGCTCAATTAACTGTACCCATGACATTTTTATTTTTAATTACAGGAGATTATGTAGCACAACAACTATTTTATTAATGTAAATGATGCCTGACAGAGCTGTAGACAGCTTTTTCCCACTGATCATGAGGTGATGCACTTATTTTTGTATTTCTTCTTTAATTTGTTCATTTCTTCTTTGTGCCTTTCCTTCAGTATCCTCAGCTCATCCTTAAGATGTTGTTCTTTGTGGCTGGACAGGTCATGTAAAACTGTGTAGTCAGTTTTTCGCTCTTCCTTCTCTTTCAGTAATTTGTCATAATCTTGCCTCATCTGCCTGATTTGCTCATCATACTTTTCTATTAAAGTCTCAAAGTCCTTTGTGTATGTCTCTTTAAATTCATTGAGGTCTTCGGCTTGTTTTCTGGCTTCTTCTTCATATTTTTCTTCCATAGCTTTCATTTTTCTCTTAAACTTTTCTTTTCTTTCCTCTCTCATTTTTTCTTCATGCTCTCTCCTGATGTTTTCTTCTTCTTTTACTTTCTGTTCATATCTTTCTTTTTCCTGCTCATATTCTTCTTGGAGCTGTAGAAGTGTTGCTTGCTCCTTCACTCTTCTCTGCTCATCTTCATTGTACTGTTTTTTCCACCACTCTTGTCGCTCATGTTCCCAAGCCAGTTGTTTTTTTCTCATCTCTTTTTTAAACTGTTTCAACTTTCTGTCAGTGATTTCTTTGGACTCTGATTCAGATTTGATTTTCTCCTCCAGAGCTTCAAGTTTTTGTTCCCATTCCTGGTTTTGACTTTCCTCCAGTCGTGTCCTCTCGCTGATCACAATTTCTCTTTTTTCCACTTCTTTTTGTCTCTCTTCCAGCACTTTATTTAAATTTTCTTCCTTTTCCTTCAGTTGTTTTTCTCTCAGTTTTCTCTCCTCTTCAATTTCAGCTCTCTGTTCTTCCAGTCTTCTTTGCATCTCTTGCATGTCTTCATCGTATTTTCTTTCAAGCTCCTCCCTTTCTCTCTTCATCTTTTCTTCCATCTCTTTTAGGATCTTCTGCATTTCCTTCTGTATCGCTGCTTCAGCCTCTTGCAGCATCTCATTGGTGAAGCAGTTTCCTCCATTTTCCTTCACCATGGCATCAATCTTTGTTATCAGCTCAGTGACTTGTGTGCGGTTCTGTGTCTCACGGTTATTGAACACATGGTATCTTCCTCCACACTCAGCAATCAGCTTCTTAAATGACCCATCGCATTTCCTTTTAATGTACTCATCAATGGTCAGCTCTTCATCCACCAGATCATCTCCTCTGGTTAAAAGAACAATGGTGAACTTTTGAGAATTTTTTCCAAAGAATTTTTTGATGAGTGTTACTGTCTCCTTCTCCTCTTCTGTGAATCTACCAATTTGTATCACCAACAGGAAAACGTGTGGTCCTGGAGCCAGAAGACTGATACATTTCACCAACTCCTTGTGAACTTCTTCATTTGACAGAGTTGTGTCAAACAGACCAGGAGTGTCGACCACAACAACACGACGACCTTCCACTTCGCTCTGTGCTTTCTCACAGATTCGGCTAACTGACCTCTGACTGGATTCAGCTTTAAACTTTTTTTCCCCAAGAATGGTGTTTCCTGAAGAACTCTTTCCACAGCCGGTCTTTCCTATCACCACAATCCTGAGACATTCTGTGCTCTGCTTTTCATCATCACCTGTGAAAGCAAGAACTTATTTTACTTTAAAAATTCCAACATTTCTAGTGAGGGGTTAATTTTCAATACTGTTCAACATTTAAGATTCTTGTTGCTTGTCTTTTTTTAAATATATTTTAGTGATTAGATAAATAATACTTACAACCCACTGTTGTCTTTGTTTTGAGGTTCATGACCTCAGCCTCCAGTTTGCTGATCTTGTCCCTTTGAGCACATGCAAAGGTACTTATTGTGTAGCTGCGTGGTTTGTCCCACATCTTTTCCACAGTTTTTAACAGCTCTGGAATCTGCAGCTTGTTCTTCAGAACAACAGATCTTCCCTTAAATCTCTCACGGAGCTCCTTAATGCCCTTATCTTTATTTAGAAAGTTATCAACAGCTGGATCTGTAGGATCTGACTCCACAATGAACAGAATCATTGAGAAGTCATTGACTCGAGAGCTGAATGAGTTCTGGATGGTTTCTAACTCTCCCTTGTCTTCATCGGTGAGGGGAGCCACAGGTAGGACCAGGATGAAGGCATGGACACCCTCAGGATCACAGAGGGAGATACACCTGAGTGATTCCTCCATCACGGCCTCCTGAGATTTTCCATACAAGGCAGGTAGGTTCACCAGGAACACCCGACGTCCAAACACCTCTCCCTGATGTTTAACACACTCTGATGAGTTGGAGACTGAGTGAACTTCTCTGTGACCTAAAATGGCCGTGGCTGCTGAAGTCTTCCCTGCTCCTCTCCTCCCACACAGAACCAGGTTTAGAGATGGTCTCATGCTGTCAGACTTTGGGCTTGTGGTCTGTTCAGTGAACATGAGGTGGTTTTCTTTGTTTTTCTGCACAATGTTTTTGATCTTTCTCATTAACAGTTCATGGTTACTTTCAGACATTAGATACTGTCTTTCTCCACAGTCTGTAAGGAGCCTGTTAACATATGGATTTTGGTTATTCTTCTCATGAGTCAGGACCACCATGGAGTGTTTAAAAGCATCTTGACCAAAGAAACTGAGGATGAACTTCAGAGTTTGTAAGTCATCTTTATTAAACTGAGAAGGCTTCACTAACAGCAACAGAACATTTGGTCCAGGGACACAACGACTCACACAGCTTCTAATTTCCTCTCTCACGTTTTTCACAGACAGGTTGAAGATGTCTGGAGTCTGAACCACTGTTATCCTGTAACTGTACGAAACTTCATAATGCTTCATTTCTATGATTCTTCTAAACTGTGATGGTCTTCTTTCAGTGATGAAGTTGCTTAGTGCTTTCTTCTTTTCCTCACTTTTTCCAAACAACACAATCCTTAATTTTGATTCTATAAAAATTGAAAAGAAACATCACTTATAAAAACCACAGTGATGACATTCACTCAGTTCACTGACATAATCAATTTTGTAGACATTGGTGCAGTTCTATTAAACCTACATGTCAACCTAGTGTTTTTAATGCTTGCAGGTTTTGCTCTAAAACCTTTATTTTACCTCAAACATTTCAAATCACTTCAGTTTTTTGTAGATGGAACCAATTCACTGTCACAGTTGGCTCAAAGTGTTGAGGTAAACCTTGCAATATTAGAGCGAAAACCCCAACAATCAGATGATTCCCTATGAGCTGCAGTTGGTGACAGTGGGAAGGAAAAACTCCCTTTTTAACAGAAAAAACCTCCAGCAGATCCAGGATCAGGGAGGGGCAGTTGTCTGCCATGTCCAGTTGAGGGTGAGGGGAAATAGAAACACAAGTGAACTGAAAAGAGGTGAGTGGACAACAAGTGCATCATGGGAAGGCCACCAGCAGCATAACTAAGGGATGGTTCAGGGTCACCTGATCCAGCCATAACTCTAAGCTTGATCAAAAAGGAAAGTATTAAACCTAATCTTAAAAATAGAGAGGGTGTCTGTCTCCTGAATCCAAACTGGGAGCTGGTTCCACAGAAGAGGAGCCTGAAAGCTGAAGGCTCTGCCTCCCATTCTACTCTCAAGTACCCTAGGAACCACAAGCAAGCCAGCAGTCTGAGAGTGAAGTGCTCTATTGGAGTAATATGGGCCTATGAGCTCTTTAAGATAAGATTGGATGACATTTTTACTGGATCTATGTTAAATACAGAATTGATTTAGACCCAGAGTAAGTATCTGGTTAGACACCATGTTTTTAAGATTTTTAGGGCTGAGTAAAAAAATAAAAATACATTTTCTGTGAAGTTAGAAGTAGGAAATTAGATATCATCCGGGTCTTTATGTCTTTAAGACACTGCTATATTTAAACTCATTGATTTGTGTTATCAGATTTCATAGATAACTCTAACTGGGTATCATCTGCACATCAGTGAAAATACATGCAGCATTTTCAAATAATACTGACTATGGGAAAGATGTATAATGTAAATAGAACGGGTCCCAGCACAGAGCTTTGTGAAATTCCCTGGCTAACTTTTGTCTGTGAGGAAGATTCCTCATGACACAGAGCAACAGCGTTGTTTAGTACAAATTGCAATCAGCAAGATACAGTTAGGTCCATAATTTATTGCGCAAAATTGGAATGGGAGGGGGCAAAAGGTTGGAAAAGTAAGGGGTAATAAAAAGAAACAACTTGAGGAACCTTTTGCAGCTAGTGAGGCTAAATGGCAGCAGGTTAATAACATGACTGGGTATGAAAAGAGGATCTTAGAGTGGCAGAGTTTCTCAGAAGTAAAGATGGGCAGAGGTTCACCCATCTGCAAAAATCTGTGTCTACAAATAGTGAAACAATTTTTAAATAATGTTCCTTAATGTAAAATTGTGAAAGCTTAGAACATCATCATATACAATACGTAATATTGTCAAAACATTCAGAGAATCGGAAAAAAAATCTTTATTTGCCAGGGACAAGGCCAAAAATCAATACTCTTAAGCTTGAACAATGCTTACCACCAGCTGTGGGCTGATCCATGTTGGCAGAAAGAAGATATATGAAGTAGGAGAAACCTAGTACATGAAGTTTTCTACTCAATTCTCAGACCAGCAGTCTCCCTTTAGAACAAACCTCAGCTCAGGCACTGAAATAAAAACATGAAATCATAAAAACAAATAGCCTACAAAAGGTCCAACTTTGCAACATGACTTGTATAATGGAAATTTGTTTATTGTCATGTTATAATTATGAAACCTCCTTTAATGTTGTTTTCCAACACTTCTAAGGCTACTAGGTCTAATATAGTGTAGATTTTATAATACTATGCTATGCTATACATAATGCATACATTCTGACTATGAAAGTATTTAAGGTTTTTAACAAACTTATGGTTTCAAAACCTAAGACAGGTTTTACACTTCATTAAGGAATTACACGCAGTGTCTCAGTGACTCAGTATTTCAGCTCTTTATATCCTTTGCAAACACTTTCAGTGAGTAAATCAGGTGAATTAAGAATAGTTCCTTCTTGAATGTTGCAAATGTTTAAGATTATTCGGTTTATGAATAGTAATTGACAGTAAAATGTATTTTAGCCTAAGAAATAAACATTTTAGGTGGAGGGTAAATCATCTAATAAATGCCTTGAGTGGTTGAGGCCTGTAAAACAAAATGTGTACCAGCATGTTTTTCTTCATAGCCAAATTCTTTAATGTGACTGACATGGCCCTGACATGGCTCTGGGGCATTGTGTTGTTTCATTCAAGTAGAATGCAGGCTTTATTTCCTGTGACAAAACTGTGATTCCTGTTTTCATCTAATAATTTTTTGTGACAAGTTTTAGGCTGTGTCCACACAAGAGTGACAAAGAAAAAGATTTCAGAGTTGAGTAGCATAGAGCAGCACCTGGCCTATGATGCAACCATCCTACTGAGTTCGTGACAGAAATCACAAATCAACTGAATTATTAACCGATTAGTTACCTGTTAATAATTACTGAGTGTTTTAAGAAATTTTCCACAGATTTGCTAGAAAATGTGATTAATTGGACATATTGCCATAACATTTTGACAAAGACTTTCATTTACATTTTTCTTTTCATATTTTCTTTACATGATATCGTGGCTAAAATAATTAACTGTAATCCAGTGGTGTGTGGGGACTTTTATGGAGGAAAACAACACAGCTCGAAAACACTGCTTATGACCAGAGATTTTTTTTTTTTTTTAATGGTACACGAGAGCTTGCATTGGGACAGAACGACCAATAAATAACTTATAATCTACAGACTTTTAAACAAAAAACACGAAAACAACTGAACTGTCAAATTTTTTATGAATGAAATCAAAACAAAAAGTTTGAAGATTATTTCTTTCCAGATGCTTTGTATTGGTGCACAGAGCCAGAATGCGTGGAGGTGGTCATCAGTTGTGTGAAGTGTGCAGTGTGTGCAACAACGTTCTTATAGTTAATGAAAATTAACGAAATAACAAAAACTGAAATTGAAAAAACATTTTCGTTAACTGAAATAAATAACGATAATTAAAAGGAAAAAATGATAACTAAAACTATGTTGTGAGTTTACAAAAGCTAACTAAAACAAACTGAAATTATAGATAAAAAGACATCAATTTTCATTATTTTATTTAAAAGCCTTGTTGATTGATATGAAATCTTTTTTTGGCTCCAGTAGTTTAAGCTAGGAGGGCCGCAACTGTGTGCGTGCATGTGCATGTATGTGCGTGCGTGCTCGCCACGCTGGTCCAAAAAGTAAAGGCAGTGGTCTGCCGTGAAAGCAGCAGAGTCCCATATGGAGTTTCTTTGAGTACGATAGCACAGCTAGAAGTGAGCGTCTTGTTGTGGATGATGAAAGCACTCCTCAAGAGGAAAACCACCATCATGACCTGCTTGGCAACCTTCTGAAGGAAGTGTGTTACAGTATTTCTGAACTGATAATAATTTCCAAACTCCACCACCCATTTTCCCAAAACCTTAAACACAAATCCAAAAACTCAAGCTTAATCCACAAAACCTCAGACTTTGTTGTCAAAATCAAACAATCACTGCAAAAATCAGTTACCTGTGTGCAAAACCAAACACTTTGGTCAGATCACACACACACAGCAAGTAATAAATCTATTCACAAAGACTATCTGTTACACACTACATCAAAGACACAGCATCCAGAGCATGTAGTCAACAGAAAATAGTGAAGGGAATTCCGGCTCTTTTCAGAGAGCCGGCTCTTTAGGCTCGGCTCCCAAAGAAGAGCCGACTCTTTTGGCTCCAAAGTGGCTCCTTAGATCTTAATTTTTAAAAAAGTGTCAAATGAATTACTAATGTAAAAACATACATTATATCGAACGTTTCTTTATATACTCCAGTGTTCTAGCTAGCGGTTGAATGCAAGGCGCTGCGCCGGGCTGAGACGCCCTGGCGCCGGGCTGAGTTTTTCACCATTTCACTTTCGGAGCTCTGCTT